>OX387428.1:45300995-45305995 GCA_947563755.1 Lochmaea crataegi
ATGTGCATAAAGAATAAATGTATAAATAAAAACCCCATTTTATTCGGGATTACTCAAACCCCCCTCCCTTCTTTCCCTCTCCTGTGATGCCCTCTCCTCAATTTCTTTTTGCCCCATAACCGCTTTGAAGAATCCTCTCATTATTTCCCACTTTTCCTCTGACTCCAGCATGCACCCTACCATATTTCCTGCCCCCAGTACCAATCCCAATCTCCCCTCTACCTCACCCCTCTCCTTATGCCATCTCGTGCATAAAAACATTGTATGCTGGACGTCGTCCCTATCCCCACAGTACAAACACCTTTCGTCCCTCGCTTTCCCAATCTTATGCGTAAACACCCTAAAAGAACCATGCCCTGACAATACCTGGGTTGTGAAGTAGTCTAGCTTGCGGTGTTTGCATCCCAGCCAGCCCTCCATATCATTCACTATCTTCCGCGTCCATGCCCCCTTTGCATTCCCTTCCCTCAACCTTCTTATCCATTTATCCTGTATTTCCTCCTCTATCAATCCTTTATTTTCCCTACCCCTCTTCCAAGTTTGCACCCTCTCCTCGACTAACAAGTCAATTGGAGGTACACCTGTGATTATCTGGATTGCGTCATTGGATATTGTTCTATATCCCGACGCAATCCTTAGCAGCATTACCCTCTGCACTTTTGTCATATCATCTCGGCATTTTTTGATTTTCATGGCCCCTCCCCATATGGGCGCACCGTATAATAGAATTGATCTGACCACCCCCCATAGCATTCTCCTTTTTGCGTCCCCAGGTCCCCCTATATTCGGAAGCACCCTGCTTAATGTTGCCGCCCTATCACCAGCCTTTTTCACTACCTGTCTAACATGTGGACCAAAATACACCCCTCTGTCCAGCCATAAGCCCAAATATTTACATTCCCTCCCCGGCTCTATTCTATACCCCCCCAATTCAAAAGAGACATTTCTCCCTCTAGGCCCGTAGAGCACCAGCGCCGCCGTTTTCTCCGGAGCCATCTCCATCCCCTTTTCCCTCATCCATTTCCCGACTTCCCACAACGCTTCATCAACTATCATCTCAAGCTGAGTCTTGTTAGTAGCCGTCGCCACTATTGCCACATCGTCAGCGAAGCCGACCACCTCCACACCTTCTGGGAGTTCCAACCTCATGAGTGGGTCGTAAAAGATGTTCCACATGGTCGGCCCCAATACCGATCCCTGTGGAATTCCCGCCGTTACTTCATAATATTCCCCCCCTCCCATCATAATTCGCCTTCCCTGGAAATACCTTGTGAGCACTCGTATCAGGTACTTCGGCATATTTCTCCTCTGCAATTCGCTGAGAATGTGCTTTATAGGGACTGTGTTGAAAGCATTCTCCACGTCCACCATTACCATCACACACCATCTCTCTTTTCCACCCCCCATCCTCGTGCTATTTGCCCTTCGAATTATCTGCTCCACCGCCATTACTGTGGACTTTCCCTCCCTGAACCCATATTGGTTACCAACCAAATTTCCACTTTCCTTTAACGCTACCTCCAACCTCCCCCTAACCATGTGTTCATATAGCTTTGACCCACTGTTTGTTAAACATAGCGGTCTGTATGAAGAGGTCTCCCCCTCTGGCCTTCCTGTCTTTGGTATTAACACCAGTCTGGCCAACTTCCAGCCCAGTGGAAATTCGCCCCTTTTCAATAGATCATTCATCCATTCCGCTACTATTGCAATATAGTCCTCAACCAAGTCCTTCAAACATTCAGGAGGTATGCCATCCGGCCCCGGCGCTTTCCCCGTCTTCAGCCTTTTGCATGCCTCCTTTATTTCTGTCCATGTGAAACTAGGGACTTCCTCCCCATCCCAGGGTGATTCTTGATCCACCTTTCGACATATTCGTCTGTGTCCCTACCTTGGTTTTTTTCCCCCATCATCAAAATCACATCCCGACTGTCTGGGCACTCCTCTACCCTCTCAGCCGTGCATGTTTTTGAAAACGACTCCTCTGGCCATTCTTCGTCCACTAGTTCTGAGAATTCATCTTCCTCAACTCCTCTCGCTATAGCCATCTTTATTTGTTTCAATATTTCCTTCTTTCTAGCTTCAGTCTCCCTTTCTATATCTTCCTGGTCCACCTGCACTCCCATATCGCACATTACCACCCCCGTTTCCCTCCTGTCTGGTTTTTCCGTCTCCTTTGCAATCTTTGTTTCCTCGTATTCCTGCAACTTCTTGTGTGTTTTCGTGATTGTCTTGTAAAAGTTTCTTGTGCCCTCCTTTATTTCCACTTTCGTATTAACGATTTCCTTTGTAAGAGCAAAGAGTTTTTTGCCCTCCTCGAACACTCTGTTTATGAGTTCTCGGATTTCCGCCAGCTCCTCGCTATCCTTCTTTTCTTCTTCTTCTTCTTCCCTCTTCCTTTTGACGAGAAGAACAAGCTTCTTGGTTTCCGTTTCCTTCAGATTTTTTCCTTTCGTATCGTCCTCTCTTTTTTTTTTTACTTGGACTGCCCTCTTCGTCGCTTATAATTTCCACAATTTCTTCAATACCAGTGATCCCATATGCCCCCAGTTGAGCCATCGATGATTCCTTATCATCCCTCTCCCAACTAGCCATCCTCTCGAGTTCCGACTGTGTAACCTCTCCACTTGGATTATGAAAAGCATCCTCATGTCCTCCAATCCTTCCGGCTTTCATTGGGGGAGTCCTCGGAAGAGAGTCCCTTCTTCTGAATGCCTCTTGCCCTTCCATGTCTCCCTCTTGGTTCCCTGTATCTCTTCTTTCCTTATTCGTAGCCTTTCCCATATCCAGTCCGTCGTCTTTCATTTCCATTATGTTTTTTGTTTTATTTCTATCCATCTACATCCCACGAGTTGGGCCGAAAGTATGTCCAGCGTGGCAGTGCGCCCTTACCACGCTAAGGCTAGTACAATGGAGTTTCGCCAGGTACTCCAAGGGGATCGTCCACGATGCTCTAACCCTCGCACCTTTCATACCCTCAGCACGATGCCTTACACCTTAGTAGTGGGGATTGTTTATCGAAGTTTACTCCTCTAGGCTTTTTCTCACGGTTGCCTCCGGACGCAGTAGCTTCCACAGCCTACACTACACCACGAACATAGCTGCTTACCCCTATGTTGTTGGTTTTTTATCGAGGTTTACTCCTCTATTCCTTTGATCCGCGGGCAATTCTTCAGGTTCCCATGCTGGATCCTTATCCATCGCCTATCCCGAGGGTTGGTCGGTCATGAGTCCCTTACAGCGCTCAAAAGCGCAGGGCCCTTACAACGTTGAGAAACGCACGGGACCCCAGCGCTGAAAAGCACGAGTCCCATGACTGACCACGCCCCCTGGAGACACCCTATGAGCCATCGGGACACGCCGTGTCGGGTGGGAAACCCCCTTCTCCGAAAACTTGTATGGGAGATTAGGGGTGAATCACTTCCAGCCTCTCTCATCCAACCCCCCGGAGCACGTTCTTGAGCTGTTTTTTGGCTTCACTCCTCCCTTCCCGTCCTTACGGCGCGAGAAGGGAGGAAGTTACTGAGCCACTCCACCTGCGACAAGGTCCTACAGCTCCTAGGAGTGGAACCTAACCTAACCTAACCTAACCTAACCTAACCTAACCTAACCTAACCTAACATAACCTAACCTGACCTGACCTAACCTAACCTAACCTAACCTAACCTAACCTAACCTAACCTAACCTAACCTAACCTAACCTAACCTAACCTAACCTAACCTAACCTAACCTAACCTAACCTAACCTAACCTAACCTAACCTGACCTGACCCAACCTAACCTAACCTAACCTAACCTAACCTAACCTAACCTAACCTAACCTAACCTAACCTAACCTAACCTAACCTAACCTAACCTAACCTTTTTTTTTTTTTTTTTGGAAGGAGGAAAATACTTTATGTACACCCTTCGTTTGGTGGTCCATAGCATCAGGGTAGTGTGGGAGTCTCCAGCGAGCTGGCATACCCACTAAAAACCTCCTTGTCCAGTCACCACATCAGGAATCGTCGAAAGGACATAACATCCAATGCGGCCGGCGACGTGCTCTACAATCTGTGCCTCTTAAGACATTTGTTGTTCTTATTTACAAACAAGTATTTACAATCTGTCTCGTCTTTTTTCCTCTTTCTGGAATTCTATCTCTTCCATCTCCTTCTGCCTCATCACACTTCGAATGTAACTTCCTGCTTTTTTCCATGCATCCTCAGAGTTAAGCATGGACTTTAGGATCTCTTCCGGGGATGCTCTAAAACCCATGCCTGCCTCATAGTGTGATCTCTCTGTGTCCCATCTTTGGCAATTTGTGAGGGTATGTTTAACGTCATCTATCTGCCGGCAATAGATGCAGAGATTGTCCACGGCTTTACCAATTCTATTAGTATAGGTCCTGAAGGAGCCGTGCCCGGTCATAAACTGGGTGATGTAATAATCCATCTGCCTGTGCCCGCATCCCATCCAGGCTTCTAGGTCAGGGATTAGCTGTTTCGTCCACTGAGCGGTCAGCTTGTTGTTGCTCCATTGGACTTGCCACTCCTCCATTGTTTTCCTCCTCTCCTCTTCTCTTTCTATATCCGTCACTTCCTCCAGCTCTTCCGGCCTTCCCCTTTCCTTTACCAAAAGGTCTATTGGTGGCACCCCTGCTACCACGCAAATGGCCGCGGCCGAGACAGTTCGATATGCCGATGTTACCCTGAGAAGCATCTTCCTCTGAGAGGACCTGACCATGTCTCTGTATTTATTTTTTCCCATAACCTCCTTCCAGACCGGGGCCGCATAAAGCAGCACTGACTGGACCACCCCGTATAACAGGCGCCTTTTCTGCGTGTCGGGTCCTCTCATATTCGGGAGGAGTTTGGATAAGGCTGTGGTTTGCCTGTCTGCTTTCTCGCAGGACCTACGAATATGTTCGTTGAATATACGTTTATCATCCAACCATACTCCAAGATACTTCACATATTTTTTTGGGATTATCCGGGTTCCGCACAATTCGAAGTGTACATCTT
>OX387428.1:45310995-45333495 GCA_947563755.1 Lochmaea crataegi
ATGCTGCTTCAGCTCCAGCTGCATTGCCCCATAATAATATACCATAACTTAGGTGGGAATGAACAATTGCAAAGTACACAGTACTTAGAATATTGGACGATAAAGATGATCTTAGTTGTCGTAGTGCAAAAACTTGTGATGCCAATTTTGAACATAAAGAATTCAGATGAGGTTGCCAATTCAGGTGAGTATCTAACATTAAACCTAAATATACCACAGGATCTGAATTCTCAACTAATCTACTAGAACTTACTGATAGGGATTGAGTTTTAGTTTCATTAAGCTTAAGATGATTTGCTGAGAACCAATTTTTCACGGATTGCATACTTTCCTTACACTCCGGTATATTCGTGCGAGAGCTAATTGTTGTATCATCTGCAAACAAAAGGCATTTAGAATACTCCACCGCGCCTGGCAGGTCATTTATGTATAAAATAAATAATACAGGTCCCAAAACTGAGCCCTGCGGAACACCTTTTTCAACAGAAAGGATACTCGAATTTATACCATCACAATGGACATATTGTCTTCTGTTTGAGAGATAGGAGCGAAACAAGAGTAATTCTTTGGATCTTATCCCGTAATATTCCATTTTTTTTATTAGCAAGTCCGGATCTACACAGTCGAATGCTTTGCTGAGATCACAAAATGTAATATCAACACTTGTTTTCATATCAAGTGACTCAGTAGCATACTCAATCAGATCCAGTAATGCGTTAGTTGTGGATCTATTCTTACGAAATCCAAACTGCGCAGGTGAAAAAATATTACTATGTTCACAGTAGCTAACTAATTTCTGTTTGATCAATATTTCCAAAATTTTACTTAGGACTGGTACAATCGCAATTGGCCTATAGTTGTCAGTGTTATCAGAATCTCCCTTCTTAAAGGTGGGTAAAATTTTGGTAATTTTAAACAAATCAGGCCAAATGCCCTCTTGAAGACATTGATTGTAAAGAGTTGTAAGTGGTTCAATGATATACTCAATAGAATTTATTATTATTTTCCCATTCAAATCAAAGAAATCTAGACATGGCTTATTTTTCAAACTTAGTACTGCTTCCCGTACATCAGATTGCAAAATTGGCCCCATGAAAAATGAAGTTGATGGTTTTGCCATATTATTTAAATACTCCATCGGATCATTTCTTGAATCTAAAATAATATTAGTAATTTTTTGTGCAACTGTACTAAAGAATTCATTAAATTCATCTGGCGTAATATTTGTTTGTATTGGTTTTTTATTTTTTACAGTTCTCTCTGAGTTAACTAAATTCCAAATTATTTTATTTTTGTTATCGGCTTGTTCTATAATTTTTGAATAAGCTTCCCTTTTATGTTGCTTAAGAGATTTCTTATATGACGAACGGAGAGCTGTGTATGCATTCCAGTCCGATAAGCAGTTTGTTTTTTTAAATTTATTTTTTAAAGTGAATACTGATTTTCTCATTTCTCTGAGATGATCATTGAACCATTTTATTTTGCGATTCTGAATTTTTGATTTCAATGGAAAAGCTACTTGCGCAATTTCCTGTAACGTACTCAATATATGATTAGCAAGATCATTTGAATTCAGACATTGTAAATTGTAATCAAACCAATTAATTTTACTTAATTGGTTTGTAAAGTATTTGATGTTGTTTGTGTTAATTATACGTTTTTTTACAACTGGCATATCAGGACTACAGAAATTTAGTAACTTAATATAAAGTGCCTGATGATCCCCAATATCCACATCCAAAACACCGACATCGATGTCTTTTAGATCAACATTGGTAACTACATTATCAAGCCGTGATTTAGTAGTTGGCGTGATCCTTGTTGGAATATGGATTAGGGATGAAAGGCCATACATATATAACATGTTCCTAATCTCAGTAGAGTGATTACTAGGACCATCCAAATCAAGATTAAAATCACCAACTAAAATAATTTTTTTAAATTTAAAAAATAGATGATCCAGAAGATCAATAAGTTTTGTTTGAAATACATTTAGATCACCACTACTGGATGATCTGTAAACAGTTAAAAGGACTATACTTGTATTCAGAATTTTTGCACAACAAAATTCTGCATGCACGGGAATACAGAAATTGTTCACATCTACTGGTTTAATTTCAATGTGAGATCTTGCGTATATGGCAACACCCCCATGGCTTATGCTGTCTCTACAAAAGTATGAAATTAATTTATACATTCTAATATTAAGGGTTGTTAACTTATCAGTGGAAAGCCAATGCTCAGCAATACATAAGACATCAAAATTAATCTCACTTATTAATACTTCTAGGTCATCTATCTTATTGGAAATACTTTGACAGTTTATATAAATTAAATTAAAATAATGTTTAGAAAGGTTATCAGTTTTTGTTCTAAGCTCCATTTCCATCTGTACTTTTATATCTGCCGCTGAGGCGAAAAAACTCATTCAAAAATACTCCCTCTGGCCAGACTTCGGGTTTAACAATTTTTGGTACGACACTAATGGGTACCGATATTTTATATGAGGTATAACGATCCGGTGCTCTTGTTTTTAATTGATAAACTTCAATACGAGAATCTATTTCTTCTAAATGTTTTTTAACAACGTCTACATTCGCTTTTGGGCTCCAGTTCGTTGAATGAAAATGTTGCATATGTTCCTGTCTAGCTGCTTTTAAATTGGGATTTGAGCCTGACATAGTACCAACGAGTACGTTCTTTGGTTTTTTCTGCAGGTTTTCGTTAGAAGTACGATTTTGTTCGCTGCTAGCTAAATTTATAATATCTGTACACATACCAGAGGTCGTAGCTTGATGAACAGCAGCGGAAACTTTCTGTAATGTGACATTTGGAGTATCTTGAGAGGTACTTGCACCAATATTTGACGCATATAATACATGTGATTTTCCTTTTTCCGGAAGATTACTGGTTTTTTTCATGAGATTTATCTCCCTATTTAAAAAATCTACTTGCGCTTGGAGCGAACGTATGGCAATCCGTTGATTTTCGATTGTAAGGTCCTTTTGTGCTAACAATTCTTCAGAATGCTTCAATTTTAAATCTAGTATTGCATTCGTCGCAGTACTCAGTACTTGAGATTGAGAGCTGTTTTCCTTGATATCAGAGCAGCAATTTATTGTTTGATTTTCCAAATATAGAATGCCTTTAAGTTGTTTCAAGCAACTTTCATGCGATACATTCCCACATACAACACAACGCAAGCCCACTTTAGCAGGTTTTCTACACCTCTTACATTCACTAACTGCTTCATTAATTTCCTTAACATAACATAACATAACATAACATAACATAACATAACATAACATAACATAACATAACATAACATAACATAACATAACATAACATAACATAACATAACATAACATAACATAACATAACATAACATAACATAACATAACATAACATAACATAACATAACATAACATAACATAACATAACATAACATAACATAACATAACATAACATAACATAACATAACATAACATAACATAACATAACATAACATAACATAACATAACATAACATAACATAACATAACATAACATAACATAACATAACATAACATAACATAACATAACATAACATAACATAACATAACATAACATAACATAACATAACATAACATAACATAACATAACATAACATAACATAACATAACATAACATAACATAACATAACATAACATAACATAACATAACATAACATAACATAACATAACATAACATAACATAACATAACATAACATAACATAACATAACATAACATAACATAACATAACATAACATAACATAACATAACATAACATAACATAACATAACATAACATAACATAACATAACATAACATAACATAACATAACATAACATAACATAACATAACATAACATAACATAACATAACATAACATAACATAACATAACATAACATAACATAACATAACATAACATAACATAACATAACATAACATAACATAACATAACATAACATAACATAACATAACATAACATAACATAACATAACATAACATAACATAACATAACATAACATAACATAACATAACATAACATAACATAACATAACATAACATAACATAACATAACATAACATAACATAACATAACATAACATAACATAACATAACATAACATAACATAACATAACATAACATAACATAACATAACATAACATAACATAACATAACATAACATAACATAACATAACATAACATAACATAACATAACATAACCTAACCTTTTTTTTTTGTCAGGTGGAAACCTGCTCACAGGCTCCGGGTATTAGTTCTACCGTTCCCCGGAAGTGTGGGGATGTCTCCAGCAAGGGTTCAATCCAACTTGGCTATCTTGCAAGCAAGACATCCAGGCAGCATTGAGGAGCCCCAACCAAAGCCCACCGCACTAAAACCACGTCGGTCGCCACCGCATCCTGTTTTTGGCCCTGGAACCACCCCTGGGGGCATAACTTCAGAGCCGAAAACTGCCTCTGCCGTCACTGATGGGCACGTTCTTCCCTCTCTTTCTGACTCATGATGTCCTTGAGATATTTCCTTATAGCATTCCATTTGTCCTTATTGTGCAGCATCAGCTCTACCATATTTGTTTTTGTGATCTTCTTTTCTATTTCCCTTTCAAGGCAAATCCTATTCTGGTCCCATCTTCGACAAAAGAAAATGGTGTGTTCCACGTCATCTCTGTCTCCACAGTAGATACAGATGTCATCTTCCGTCTTCCTGATTTTTCTTGTGTATGCCCTAAAAGACTGCCGCATTCCTACATTCAGCTACCTTGTGTCCCTCCTGCCAACAGTTTATACATTTTCCCACTGCACTGGGTTCTTTACAATCTGCTTTCTTGTGCCCCACACCCAAGCAGTTGTGACACCTGCTGGTCTGTACCTTTATTTTAATCTTGAAGAAACACAGTCCTATCCTTATCCTCCCCACCCTGTCTAGTGCCTCAGCAGCTTCCTTGTTAGCCCCCAACATAATCAGGTCGCTTCCATTTCTTTTACTTCTGCGCGTCTTGATGCATACTGAGCTTCCCTTGTCCGCACCGATCTCCTCCCTTATTGCCCCTAAAATTTTCCCATCCTCCGTGGTGGAGTCCACGTCATAGAGGAAGAGGAGCTGTCCCCCTTTTTCCCCCATTTCGGCCTCCGCCCCTGTCCTATCCTTAATTTGTCCTGTAAGTCTTCTTATATTTTCCCTACCTCCCTCTAGTTCCAAGAGCATGTCTCCCTTCGCCGTTTTTCTCACCCTCCTAACATTTACACCGCTTCCATCTATGGAGATGCTGTCCTCCATGTTCCTTAAAAGTTCCGCATCTGTTTTCTCCCCCCTCCTTACCGTTATTGTGCCCCTATCTTCCCTCTTCCCCCTTTTATGTGTAATCAGTGTAATTTCCCTCGAGGTTCCTGCTAAGGCGCTCTCAAAGGCCTTCCTATATCTTTCCCATTCCACCGCCTCTTCGAAAACACAAGTGAGTTTCAACTGCGGTTGGCTCCCACTTTGCTCAACTTCCGTCATGGCCTCTACCAAATCCCTTACGCCTTTGTACAAGAGGTCGTTGTCTTCCTGGGCTTTCATGATGTAAGCCACCGAAGACCCTCTAGCCGTCCTTCCTCTACGGGTTTCGCTATTTACAAAATTAACTATGAAGTCCACTGCCTCCTCAGTTTCCTCCATCATTTCTTTGAGTCCCGTATGTTTACGCACCCATTCCTCATAATAACTCCCTTCTTTTTGTTTTTCCCTTCCCCCTGCCTGAATAACCAACAGGTCTCTGTTGTCCGGTATTCCCACTTCCTCCTTGGTCATGGTCTTTGTGTTGTGGAATACATCCTCTGTCCACTCCCATCCCACCATGCTCCTGAAGTCCTGTATAGTCATGCCCGACTCTAGGCTTTCCTTCACACGTTCTGTCATCTCCCTCTCAAGCTCCTTTGTTTCCCTTTGAATCGCGTCTTCGTCGACCTGCGTGGAAATTTCGCGTGTCGTCGTACCCTTTAGCGGTTCCGCTGGTTGTGTCTCGGGACGTAATGCGCTTTCGCTAAAAGCGTCCAACTTCTTTTAGGTTCTAGTTATTACCCTATATAGATTCTTTGCCCCTTCCTTTATCTCCACCTTTGTATTCACTATTTCCTTTGTCAGTGCAAATAACTGCTTCGCCCCTTCGAGTACCTTTTCCATCATTTCTCTTACTTCTACCAGCTCCTCGTTTTCTACCGTTTGTGTGTCCCTTTTCCTTTTGCCTTCTTCCTTATTTCTCTTGGTTGTCATCTCTTTTTGGTCCTCTTTCCTCTTTTCCTCTCTCTTCTTTTTACTCGGCCTGTCTTCTTCGTCGCTAGTGATTTCCAAAATATCTATCCCCTTTATTCCGTACTCTCCTAGCTGAGTCAACGACGATTTCTGGTCTTCGTTTTCCCAGCTCACCATTCTCTCGAATTCCAGCTCTGCCACCTCTCCGCTTGGGGTGTGGTAAGCTTCTTCATAGCCGCTCTTCCTTGCGACTCTCGTTGGAGTTCTAGGAAGTGAGTCCCTTCGTCTAAAGACCTCTTGCTCTTCTAGGCCTGCCTTTGTATACCTTGTTTCCTCATCCTTTTCCTGTACCACTTCGTTAGCCATGTCGTCATCCTTTCTATCCGTTTTGGGTTTTATCTTTTGTTTTTCCATATACGTCCCACGATCCGCTAGGGAATGTATGTCCATCGACGCAGAGCCCCGCTTACGTCGGTAAGGCTATATACAATGGGGTTTCGCCAGGTACCCCAAGGGGATCGTCCACGATGCTCTAACCCTCGCATCTTCCATACCCTCGGCACGATGCCTTACACCTTAGTAGTGGGGATTGTTTATCGAAGTTTACTCCTCTAGGCTTTTTCTCACGGTTGCCTAACCTAACCTAACCTAACCTAACCTAACCTAACCTAACCTAACCTAACCTAACCTAACCTAACCTAACCTAACCTAACCTAACCTAACCTAACCTAACCTAACCTAACCTAACCTAACCTAACCTAACCTAACCTAACCTAACCTAACCTAACCTAACCTAACCTAACCTAACCTAACCTAACCTAACCTAACCTAACCTAACCTAACCTAACCTAACCTAACCTAACCTAACCTAACCTAACCTAACCTAACCTAACCTAACCTAACCTAACCAAACCAAAACACAAAAGTATACAACAGAGAAAAGTATAAGAAATAAGATTATCCTGACAATCTGAGGAAAGAAAAACGGAGTGAGAAAAAGAACAGTTTCCCGTCTTGACGTCCAAGACAGAACTCCCAGACGTGACGTTCCTGTATTCAGCTCCCAGATTAAGGTCAAGGGAAGTTCATTTGTAAAGCTTTTTTTGACGGCTTCAGCTATGTTTATTAGCTAATTAATTTTTTTTAGTACTAACACCTTTTCAAAATTGTAAATTTGTTTATTCAATTGTTTTTCATTATATATATATCTAATATATAAAATTCTCGTGTCACGGTGTTTGTAGTTAAACTCCTCCTAAATGGCTCGACCGATTCTCATGAAATTTTGTGTGCATATCGGGTAGGTCTGCGAATCGGACAACATCTATTTTTCATCCCCCTAAATGTTGAGGGTGGACCACCCCTTAATTTTTTATTTTTTACACAAAATTTTTTGTTTTAATTTTTTTTAGATACAGCATTCAAAAATACATACAACCCTGAATTTTCACCCCTCTACGATCAACCCCTATTTTTAATTATAAACTTTAATTTTTTTGTCAAGATTTTCAATTTTATTTTGTTATAACTTGGAATAAAACATTTCATATCACTCTTAATTTTTACCCTTATAAGGTCAACCCCTATTTTTATTATTAAAATTTTTTTTCCTTTTACATTTTTTGGAAATAGTTTTGAATCAAAACGAAAACATGTATGTATTTAATGAATATACGTGTTTTATTATTGTGAAAGGTAAGTCAAATAATAAGCGATTATGAAAAGAGTCAAATAAAAAGTGTCAAAATAAAATTGCTTTTTTTCACTACTACCCTCTAAACCTAACTTTATTGACTTTTGTTGAGGTAGTAAAGTTGCTCATTATTAACCAAGGTAGAAAACTACAGAGCCTACTTGATTAAAACTAAATCTCAATCCATTTGACAGAATGTGAGGTTAACACATGCAAATACAAAAAAGGGCCCTTCGGCAATTAACTCCAAAATGGAGAATGATAGGAGTGGAGCAGAAGCAGATTTCTCCTAGAGTGAAAGGATCATTTGTTACCGAACTCTCAAACTGTCAAACGAGGGACATCTGTCAACGTCAAACTCAAACAAATGTCATTCGGTGTAATATTTTTGTGGTTATATTTTAGTATTTTTATGAAATATGAATAATTATTACTTCGCAATTGTAAACTATGTAACCTAAAATGCGTATGAATTTTATTTTTTGGCTGATAATCGAAATGCGCATATTCACTCTTAAAACCCCACCTCGCCGAGGTGGTACAAACTCTTTTCACACCACTCCACAGTAAACGAACGATTTAAAGACTGCTCCTTTTACTCGTTCTGTAATAACCGAACGGTTTAAAGAAGGGAGGAGTGTACTGAGTCAATGGAGTAGCATTGCCGAACGGCCCTCATAATATGAAAATATTATAGTCTGACGTTTGTGTTTTACATTTGACAGAGGCATGAATGATTTGATTTTTAAGAAAATTTTGAAATTCATATTCGATTTTTATTAGTTTTAAAAACTAATATTAAAAAAATAAAGCACCAGTACTGAAAAGAATGCTATATGAGCCACGGTAGAAAAGTGTATTAATATCTCGGATCAATTAAAGACCTCGAAGCTTCGCTTCTCGGTCTTTAATGGACCTCGACAATAATAACTCACTTTTCTACCTTGGCGCATAATTACTATTTTCGCTTTTTATATTAAGCAATGCTAGCAAGATGCAAAGGGGCCAATTTGAGTCGTCGAACAATCAGTTCTAGAGTCGTGTGAGATACGAGATATAAAAGCACGAAGATCAGGCGAACAAATCCAGGAGAACAATGCAGACGTGCGTGTGAGCATGGCGCAGTTACGTGAATCACAATCGCAAGAGACACGAGTTGAACGAAATCAACAAAGACAATTAGAACGGAGAGAAACTCGCAGATACATAGTCAACAGACGTAGAGGAATTGACCAACAACGCCAACAAGTTCATCGAGCATTTACTATTTTTCCATCGCAATTTTTATTTTTGCAAGATGGCAATCGAATATAATAATTGTAGTACGATAAATTATTATTCAGAGTTTATAATTTCAATTTCCTCTAATTATGATTTTTTTCTCAATTCAATTTGATCTTCCGCCCTCGCCGGTCGATAACGGATCAACTATCAATCGATCAGTTATCCCCGCCAGGTGTCTACCGTTGTGTTAGTTACACTAAATATTACTCAAGAACGGCTAAACCGATTTGGCTGAAAATTGGTGGGGAGGTAGCTTAGAACCAGGAGACGGACATAGGATATTTTTTATCCCACTCCCGTGAGAAAACCATTATTAAAGAAAATTATACTTTGCACAAAAAATGGCGTTTGTATATGTATCGTTACTTGGAGATTAGAATTGTGAGGATGGCATTTATAGAAGTATGAAATAAACAAAAACTACTCTGACACTCCACTCAACGGGCAGAATACGACCGCTTGCATAATATATCTTTGATTTGTTATTGCACGGGAAAAATTATTTAAAAAAATTCTACTTTGGACAAAAAAATAGTGGTAAATTAAAATTTCAAGTTTCTGTATAGGTATCGTTAAGTTTTAAATAAACAAAAGCTACTCTGACACTCCACTCAGCGGGCAGAAAACGACCGCTTGCATAATATCCTATTGACAAGACAACGTCTGTCAGGTCTTCTAGTATATATATTATAATAAAATTAAAATCACCAAAGATAACTAACCAAATTTGACCAAAATAATGTTATAATAAAATTAAAGTCACCAAAGATAACTAACCAATACTGTGCGAAACTTATACATTTTATTAGAGATATTATATAAAAAAAACTTAATGAATTCTTCAAAAAAAGATAGACAATATTTGGTTGCAAAGAAACATCTATAAACCATTACGTTATAGAACATATTCAATATTATTAAAAATGTAAATTTATTTGTAACCAAATGTTGTGTGTTTAAACTAAGTAAGATATTGTAATATTGAATTCGAAACAGAAAAAAAGGTTTAGATCGGTTAATAATAATTATTTTCTTGGAGCAGAGACATAAGAAGTGCGCGAGTGAATAATTGGAATAAGCAACTCAAAATGCTCCAAAAATGAAAGTAAACCATAGTGCGATTAATTAGATAGATTAAGTTATTTATAGTTTTTAGTATTAGGTGATAATGAGTAAAATATATCAAATTTTAAATATATTTAATCTGACATTTCTAAAAATTATGACATTTTTAGACATAAATGACAGAATCTGGAATCCTATTGATCGAAATCGTTGAATTTGTCATTTAGTTCCTCATAATCCTTTGAAGCGAAAGCATCATCAAATTTTTCCTAAATTTCCGTTAAACATAACCTGAAAGTCCAATAATAAATGGAAAAGTTTCAATAAGTTTCTTGACACTTATGACAATCTAAAAAAAAGTGAAAAGTAAGAAAGGTGACAAACCGTTTTGAAGTTTAGAATACTTACTCAATAGTAATTGTATTCCATCACCGTTCCAATTTAGCGAGGATTGGCGAATTAAAGCAGCTCCTGCTCTTGTGAAATGCCTACAAATTATTGAAATATGAAATAGTTTTCTTTCAAAAATCAATCCTGTAGGAGAAATAACTTATTTGAAGCTTCCTTATTACATTTAAGAAAATAAGGCAATACTCCATTACATTCAATTCATTGATCCAATAGACTCCAGTGTATTACCTGTAAGTACCATAATTATTTAAACTGTCAGAATATTAAAGAACATATAAGGAATCAATAACCCATTAGAACTATTTTTTAATTGAACAAGAACATATTTTTAAGTCAATTTAGATTGTTTTAAAATATGCACTCACCCTTATAGAATAATTTCATCCTCATCCCTTCCTAGAATAGTTTCATCCCTATCATATTTGTATATTATAATCGTTAAACTTCATTGTATATGTGTTGCACATGCTTTATTTCGTAAATTTTAGACATGTTTCCATTAATATTGAAATAATTCAAATTAAACAAATAATAATTTCTTTCTATTATAACTAAGTTCAACCAGTTACTATAACCTCAAACACACAGAAACAGAAGCTGATCTGTCTCTGAGAAGGTCGTTGAAGGAAGCACGACCACGCATGTTCCCAGAGCGTAGGTAAATATAAAATAGGCCAATACTTGATCAAACAAGGGAAGTCTCATGACTTAAATAAAACTAAAATAATGAAATTTTCAAATCTTTATATCTGGCGCCCGCTATTAAAATAAATACAATTCATAAAAAGAAAAAGAAAATATCCAAAAATTCACATTACAATGCAGTATCAATAATAATATTTACAATCATCAATTAAAAACATTACAATATATATATATTTTATCTAATACGTTTTATTTAACACACAGATCTGATAACAATTTTATGTAGTGTAACTTCAAAAGCAAACAACAGTTGAACGTTAGCTGATTTTTAAATTTTGAATTTTTTCTAATTTTGTTTTGAGAAATAAAATTAGTGGCGCCCTTTGTGTAACTTATAGTATCTTTTTTCTTACTTAATTGCTCAGGTAACAAAGTCCTGAGAACTGGCTTTGTTATCTCCAAAATTTAAATTCAGTTAGGCAGGAACCTACGCTATTCATTTATTTTTATTTATTTATTTTTTTTTATTAACGCACAACGCCGAGGGTACGTTTTGTTTCATGTTGATTCGTTTTAAATGGATTTTTGTTGGTGTCAATAAAGCCGAGTGTTCTATACTGCCGTCCGACGGATAAACACCCTATGTTGAATTTTTTCAAAAATTATATTTTGGGTTTTTTTGGGTTTGTAAATATAAAATTTTTCTATTTTTGTACCATAACTTATTTAAAAAAAAATTAAAAAACTTCCATATTACATAGAATAAAATCCGTAAGGATCAACATATCACGTATGTGCAAGGGTTATTTTGAAACTACAAGGCAAAAGGGCCGTATGTTTAATGAATTTCGTAACATACCTACGTCGTTTAGGTCTAGTAAACACTACAGCTTTGTACGTTTCTTACATATTTCAGCGTATGTTTTAACGTTCGGTGTTTTTGCATAGTAAAAAATTTGTTTACTTTGATCGCTAACGTATGGTAACGTGCGGTGTTCTTGCCTAGTAACGGATAATTTATTAGTTACTCCAGCACACCTAGGTTTTCAACATACGGTGTTTATGGCTAAAATTAGAGCAAATTTTTCTTAGTTGCGTTTAAGTAGTCGGGCAGTTAGTACGCATACTCAGATTGTCTTGTTTTTGTTTTGGTAACAAACGATATGGGGTCAAGAGCTAAGCGAATGGTTCTTTAGGCTTTAAATAATTCTATTTCCCGAAAAGATTTAGAAAAAAAATATTGACTTTGCAAACGATTCATCTCGGATCAATGATATCAAAGACGGTGATATCAATGATATATCGATAAGTGATATGTTATTAGTAGATGAAAACATGCAGCCATTGATATCTCAGAGTTTTATTGATGAAAATAATTGTGTTAAAATCAGTTCAGGGGAGTTATGTCAAATACTCCATGCTAGTGATGTTTCCAAAAGCAAGAATCAGCTTAAGATACTAACATTTTTTTTATTTTAGGACATAAAGTAACTAAAAAAGAGTCTTTATTATTTTGTTGCTTTCACTGCTTTATATTCGGGAGCCACGGAGTATGTAAACTTTTCTAATCATTTGTTTCATTAAATAAACAAGGAAGCTTAATTTCAGTTTATATTCTTTTAACTTTTTTTAATAAATATTTTAGCGTTTTTGAGAGATAAACTAACGAAGACATTATTATCGAGTCACAAAACGAAGATGTCATGAAGATGAAAATCCTAACGAAGGCACACAAGACAAAAATATTATGATAGAAGAAAATATGTCGAGAAATGTCATGGATGTACAAGAAGGTATTTTTATATTTTGCTAGAGATTTTAAGTTAAGTTCTAAGTGTGTTATGTGATGATGAAAACATCATAGCAGAAAAAGAACGTATGTTTTATCCTTTAATACTTCTGTTGATTTATTTTTATTTTTTTTATGTTTTAGAGATTGTTGATCAAAATTTTAACACTACAAGCCTACATAAACCAAGGCATCAAACGAAAGTACTAAAGGAATTAACACAGGTGATTTGAATTATGGATAAATTGAGACAAAATAACCTTGATTTTGGTTTAATTTTTTAGGACTTTTTTTGAACATAGACACATTGTTATCAAAAAATGGAAAAGTTATAAAACAAAAAAAGTTTGTGGCATCGAAAAAGGATGGGAAGCTCTTTTTTTTTGAAAAAAAATTAGAAATTAAGAGAAAGTACTGGAGAAATCCTTCACAGATCAAAAAGCATTCTTAAGTCATTTCATAGACGTTACGACTGTAAAAACCAGACGTCCAGGCTACACAAATGACTCTAGAAAAGAGTCATCAAAGAGATATTTTCTCAAAAAGGAAGACGGCGAACGTCTTTTTTCTAAGGACTTTGGGATACGCAGGTAATAACTATTACATATTACGAAATATTTCAGTCCACCAAAGGACAGACGTAGATCTTATAAGGTGGATAGAAAGATAATTCAAACTCATATTAAAAAGTTTCCTCTTTGTGTATCACATTATAATAAATTGTACTTACCAAGTGACGTTACGGTAGTAAAAATGTTCCCAAATTTCAAGGAACGTCTTCCAGAACTACAAATTTCGTATGAATTATAAACAAAAATTAATTAAAGACATGAATATTTCTTAGGTCATGAAGAATGCGAAAAATTTAAGGCGTTTTTGTTGCCCGAAAATGGTCATACTAAACACAATGACCCCCAGAATACTGATTGTGTCAAATGCGTTCAGTGGTTGGAGCATATAGAAAGGCAGAAACGTCCAGGGAAGAATATAGAACTGACAAGAAGAAAATTAACGATGATGACCCACTGTAATATTCTACTGATATGCAAAAGGTAATATTGTTGCCAAGGATCGATATGTTTAAACAAGTCTTCTTTACACAGAGAATTATCGTTTTTAAATAGTCGTTTGTTCCCTTGGGCACCCTCACACAAAAAATAAAGCGGCAGCTGTTCTCTGGCATGAATACATATCAGGCCGGAAAAAAGAAGACCTAATAAATGCCTATAGTGGTTTTTGACCAGTTATGCCAGAGATAAAAAATATGTCAATTTGTGGGCTGATAACTGCAGCGCTCAAAATAAGGACTGTGCTTTTTCACATGATAAATTCGGATCAAATTGCTACCGAAATACTCATAATTAAATATCTTGAAACAGGACATACATTTATGTCAGCGGTCAATTTTCACCATTTGGTTGAAGAGTCTGGAAAAAATCCTAAAATTTATTATTCCCAGGATTTTGCAAATGCTGTACAAAACAGTACAAGAAAAAGCTAATATAAATGAAATGCATTTTTCTGATTTTAAGCATTGGCATAGTCAGACAACGATCAATCACAAAAGTTTAATGAAAATCGACCTCTTTTAAAGGATATGACAGTTTTGGAGGCAAGAAGAGGCTCTAAATGCCTGTATTTTAGACGCCCTTTAAATATGATGAGTATCAAGAATTAAATAATATACTTTCAAAAAAAATACTATTTTAAAAGATCCTGGAAATCATATTTCCAATCGTGGAGTTAATGCAGATAGAAAAAATCAAATTCTAAGCCACTTATCCCCGATAATACCAAAACATAAAATATCGTTCTGGCAGAACCTTTCTGGAAGCCATAATTCTCAAAATCTTATTAGCACCATTAAAGATGATTAAACGGCAAGTTAGGTCGTTATTTAATATTTGTTTCTTTGTTTGTACCTTTTATTTCATATTTTTGGTGCAATATTTTGTGCAATTAGTAAAATAATTATAAAATGTTACCCTTAAATAAACTGTGTTTTTTAACGTCTTTCATAAAAAACTTCCCACTCTACAAATCAAAAACACTATAATATAAAAACATACGGTCCTTATGACTGATATTTCAACTCCATTTCTTATAACGGATTATAGTATCCCATTAACTTTTGACTTAATGTGCTTATGCTTAGGAACGAAAGCATTTTTACTCATTTACAGTTACCTGTAAAAAATTGTCATTTTTATAAAAAAGCATGTTATCAACAGATGTCAAAGGAAATAGTTTCATACTATTATAACGCCTCACAAAGTCTAAGAAGCAACAACTACTTCTCGCGCTATATGCCCCGACAGACATTGAATTACACTTAGAAGTGTATATAGCCCGTTCTTGGTGAACGGTCTGTTCTTCAAAGAATATTTTTCAAAAACTTTGTAAGGCGTTATGATAATATTAAACTATTACCTTTGAGATCTATTGAAAGCATTTTTGCTATTAAATAGTAGCATATGTTCCAAAAAAATATTTTTTTCTCAAAAAATTTCAATAGATTAAATGAAATTCAGTAACTAGTTAACTAAAATCATATCCACTCATAAATTCCCCGTAATGTTTGTAAGAAATCACGCTTTATATTAAAAATATTGGTGTTTATTAGACCAATATTCTATTGTCAAATAATGAAATGTCGTTTTCTCAAAAGTAGTAAATTATAACATACGGTGTTTTTCTATTGAAGGGCAGTATACTTGTCATAAAGTATTCATATTTTTCATTTATGTTAGTTATTAGTTAGTATTCGGAATATCATTAAAGAAGTTTCAGACACAACTATATTTTTCCCAGTTAGCCTTTTGTTGAGGTAGGTCTCTACTTTGTTATGTAAATAGATTTGTAGACTGTATTAATATTTAAAATTGCTTTTTATAAAATAAACAATAATTCTAGTACAAAACATAATATTAATATATGAACATAATATATGAAAAATGAATGATAATGCGTGCTATCTATAGAGGCACTGTAGAGGAGTGGTAACAAGCCGAAACGTATGCGCAACCGCCGATGGTGTCACCGTTGGTGCTCTGAACCATCCATGGTCGTAACATTGGGGCTTTAGCATCCCGCCCACCTTGAAAGGTCTTGACGACTATCAATGTAACTGAAAGCTTCACTTCATGGGTAGGACGCACAACTTCGTTAACGCTCTGCGTAAGATTCCAGAGCTGGTACGGATCTCGGCTACTCTGCAAACTCCATCTTTCCCAGGATACAATTGAGTGCCATCTCATGGGAGGAATGTCTTCATTTTTAATAAGTGCCAATTGGCCAACTTCAATTAAATGCGATACATTCTGTCTCCACTTAACTCTGGTTTGGAGCTCGTTCACATACTCTCCAGTCCAAAATCTCTGTCTAATGGCTTGGAGTTTCTGGTATTGGCAAGCCGTTTTTCTGGAATGAGTGTAACATCTGCTTCAGGGAGTCAGATCAATGGAGTGAATGGGCATTTAAATCTTCTATATAAAAGGACAACGGACAAATGGGACGGGAATGGAGAATACCTTCCACATGACTCAGGACTGTATAAAATCCTCGAAAGTAAAAACAGATTCCCCTATAACGCGTTTTAAATGAAACTTGCTATTTTATGCGCTCATTTACTAAGAAATTGCCAATATTTTCGTTCTCAGAAGCAAGAAAGTTATACATCTCTTGTAGTTGCCTATTCGCGCCTAAAAAATTGGGACTTTAATACCTTTCTAGAATTCCATTTTGTGCTGAGATATATCAACGAATCTGTTTGTGAAAGTAAGCAATTCAATTTAATTAAAATTGCAAAATGGTCTAAACCTAAGGTGTCTGGCAACACTTGCCAATGGACTTTCTTTGCGATGTCTGGAATAGCGACCGTTGGGTCAATCGCCGATATATTAACTGTTCTTGATATATTAGTAGGAGAGCCATCGTTTAACAGTATCAAATTGTTGGATTGACTTAAAGCATCGGCAATATTTGTTCCAGATAAAATGGTTTTGTAAGAGCCCCATAAACCATGGTGTCCGTTAAAATCACCCCCGATTATTGTAGTTTTATCCGCATTTTCAAAAAGCTAAATAAAGTCTAGTGTACGTAGTTTTGCATTTGGTGGACAAATAACTGAAATTAATGTAAGAGGATTATTTTCATCCCTTTTTTGAAACGCTTCTAATTTATTGAGAATTTTTTTTGTACTTTATATTATTTTTTATTGTTATGGCCACTCCAGTGGTGGCATCAAACCCATCTTTACTCACAAATGAGTGGCCGGTAAATTTATAATATTCATTTGGATTAAACCAGGTTTCAGATATAAATGCGACATCACTTTTAAATTTAGATATTATTTTAACCAAACTATTTTTATTAGAGACAACGGAACGGGCATCCACTGAAGGATATTCTACTGTTAGTACTCTTCAAGATCATCTTCAATCATTATACAGTCGTATGAAGGATCGGGATTACTAGATAGCACTATTTTTTTTAATATAATTAGTATCTACGAATGAAAGTTCTTCAAATGAGTTCACTGAACTTGGGACTTCAATTCAATTCAATTGAGGAACACAGCAGAGCAGTATTCTTTGTTCTCCAGGGCTTTGTTTATTACCTGCGTGAGTCCGTGGACTTGTTGCACTGTCGAATGTTTGTGTCGGAATCCAAATTGGCGGCAGGGATCCATTCCTGTTGAGGTAGATCTTCAGTTATTCTATGTAGAAGTAGTTTTTCAAGAAGTTTGGACATTGTTGTTAGCAGGCTTATTGGACGGTAAGATGACACGTTGGTTGAGTCTTTGCCTGGTTTGCCAACCAATATGATTTGTGCAACTTTAAATGAATTTGGCCAATATCCGAGTCTTATGATTGCGTTGTAAATATATGTTAGCATGACTACCCCTTAGACAATCAAATATTCTTCTGGGTGATTACAACCTGTTGAGATCAAATGAATGCATAAGTCAAAGTAAAACTGCACTAAGAGTTTTAACAGGCATCCTTACAGTACATTGTCTCCTGAATGGGCACCTGAAAAAGCTCAAAATAGTGGAGGAAGAAGAATGTAGATTCTGTGGCATGGAAGAAGAAACCTCCATCCACATACTTGCGAACTGCACAGTAATTCAGAACCCGAGGGCACAACACCTTAGAGATTACTGGATTGAAGAGGAACATTTACCTAGGTTAAAGCATGCAGATATCCTAAAATTCCTCCGGTAAATAGGACTGAAGGAGGTAGTAGTCTCTGAGACTTTCCTCAGGAACTAAGTAGAAGTAAGGGGACACAATAGATCTTTTAGGTCTCAGTGAATGTCACCCCAATTTACATACATACATACCCCTTTTTTGGTAATTCTCTCAGCATTTTGGTGGTTATTAGGTCGGTAACCGGTGCTTTTTTCTGGTTTAGTAATTTCATCTCATTATGTACTCTTTTTGGAGTCATTGCTTCCATGGGGCGTCTTGTGTTTATTGGATTTGATATGTTTTGTTCTAATTTTTGATCTATTTCGTGACTTAGTGGTAGGAAGACTGTAGTGAGGTGATCTGCAAATAAATTTGCTTTTCTCCTGTCGCTTCTTGCCCATGGTTTGTGTTCGTTTTTTCGTACAGGAGGGACTGATATCTTGGGTTACTTTGAATTTTTTACTGGCTTCCAGATGGAATTATCTGTTCTGACCAATTGACTCTGATTTTATTACGGGACGGCTATTTCTATAATTGTGTGTATTGTTATTAAGTAGAGGCTGCGTTGAAGTACTGGTATCACTTCTTCTTCGGTTAGCCTTTGTATTTCGCAGGGAAGGAAACTCTTGTTCATTTAATTGAGGTTGTGTTTGAAATCCATTATTATTCCTAACTACATTCGCATAGGAGTTGTCATTAAATATCTTCGCTTCTAAAAATGTTATGTTTTCCTCGGCCATCTTCTTTTTAATTACTTGTTGCTTAATATGAGGGGCAGGTTTTAGAAATCGATGTGTGTGTGTAATTTTTACAATGTATGAAACAACTGTCTTGTGGGTCGCGGCACACATGTGTAGCATCTTTATCTTTCTCACAATTCATACCTAACGATATAGTGCTTCGACACGGTTTTGCTACATGGCCGTATTTCAAGGGGTCATGGACAATGTCCTGGGAATGTTGAATAATGATATTTGTGTTATATATTTGGATGATATACTTATTTTTAACACAGCTCTTCAAGAGCAAATTTTTAGATTGGGAGGTGTTTTTGATCGCCTTCGCAAGGCAAATTTTAGGGTACAACTAGATAAATTTGACTTTTTACAAAAGTCAGTCTCCTGCGGACGACATAGTGAGGGTGGTTATGAATGTCCTAAAGGAAGCACTACAAATTGTGGAGGAGTGGTGCTTTACAGAGGACCTTTCAGTTAATCCAAAAAAAACTAATTGCTTTTACGAATAGAAGAGTTCTCCCGCAGGGTAGAGTACTGTTGTTCGGAGAAGAACTTGAAATATCCAAAGAAGTCAAATATCTGGGAGTGACCCTTGATTCCAAACTGAATCGGAAGGCACGACTGGAAAAAATTACTACCAGGGCGACTAGGTTTTTCTGACAATGCAGAAGAGTTATGGGTAAAACCTGGGGAATACGACCTGAGGTGGTTCTCTGGCTCTACACAACTGTGATAAGGCCAACGATCACCTAGGGAACAATAGTCTAGTGGAGGAGGACAGAAGTGTCCTCTGCAGTTAACATGTTAACTTCAATCCAAAGACATGCCCTTCTTGGTATTACCGGGGCAATGGAACAATGGAAGCCCTTATCGGCATCAATGGAAGCCCTTATTGGACTTCCTCCTTTAGAACTTTCTATAAGGGCGGAGACAATGATGGCAATTCTTAGGATGGAATCGGGAGACTTATGGTCCCCGAACAATGTTCGAGAAGGACACACAGATACAACTGGGACATTACTAGACGAACCCATATTTCATATGAGTTTTGATAGCATGACACCAGAGAATATATTCACTGAGCTAGTGAATAGCATCATCCCTTCTAGGGAACAGGTGATGCACCCAGGTAATTTTGGAGAAATCATCTGGTTTACCGATGGCTCCAAAACAAACCTTGGCACTGTGGCTGGTATAAAAGGTCCTAGAAAGAGAATGTTCTTTAGCCTTGGTCGATATACGACTGTGTTTCAAGCAGAGACGATTGCTGCTATAGCCTGTATTGACGAGAACATCAGAAGAGGATATACCGGACAAAAAATTTAAATATTCACTGACAGCCAGACTCTGCTTAAGGTTATCAGTAATCCAACAACTAGGTCTAGACTGGTGAAAAACTGCAAAGAATCCCTCAACAGGCTGGCAAGAGACAACAAAGTGTCTCTAATATGGGTGCCGGCATATGAGGGGAATGCAGGTAATGAAATGGCGGACCTAGTTAGCTAAAGAAGGCTCTAAAGGAGACTTCATAGGTCCGGAACCCTCTTGTGGAATCACAAAAAATTGCATAAGAGGGGAAATCGGGAACTAGCTAGATAGGGAACACCAATTCCAATGGAGGGTGACACAAGGGTACCTTCATACAAAGAGTTTACTGAACAAGGTAGACAAGGGACTCTCAACCAGGCTACTGAAACTGGATAAGAGACATTTGAAGACAGTTACCGACCTGGTGACTGGACACTGCACCTTGAGGAAACATCTGTACAATATGGGCAAAGTTAGTGAACCTATTTGCAGAAAATGTGAATTTGATGATGAAACACCTACTCACATACACTAATTCTGCGAGGACTTACAAGAACTTAGACGGAAGCACTATGGAGAGGAATTTATACAACCATCACAACTACTGAAAATCCCTCCAGTCAAACTAGTGACCTTTATAGAAGATACGATGCTTCTGGAATGGAAGTAGATAACATGGGAAATGGTACAAAGATTCAGTTCAAGTGCCTGGGCTGATGAGCACAACCCAAATTTATGAATGGATGAATGAATGAATCGCCCAGGTGACGTTCAAATAGTTCCCCCAAACAATACAGAATCTACTCACAACCATAATAGTGAACAATCAGATTCTGATTACGCCCGTTGTCTTTCTAACGAAATCCCAAATTAAAATATACCAAATACTTAATCATTTTAAAAATAATCAAATTCTACTCTATGGACGCAACAATAAGAAACTAACAGTCAAATCAGAAAAGTATTTCAAACAAAATATAATTACAGTTACTTTACCTTTAGAAAATAATTCAGATTTAATCATAGATCTGTTGAAAAATTATCTAAAACCCAACTCTACTTATCGCATCTATATTGAAAATAAAAGATTTATTCCGCAACTTGTACATATTCATTCAGAAAATTTACAAAAAGATTATTTAAAACGAATTATGTGCACTCGGTTAATAAATACGATAAAAAACGCTGTCTAACAAATAATTTTTGTGATATTTAGACATGGAAGGAAAACCAATCATCGAGGTATCGAAGAAACACTGAATCATTTAGAATTATTATTATGAAGAAAACAATCAGTACTTACAGAAATGCTTGTGACATTTGCCAACGAACTAAATATTCTAGAAAACCGCATCAAAACCATTTGAAATTTTAAATGCTAATATTTTGCAATACAAAAAAAATCTTTATTTAGACCCATTTTCAAAATTTGCACAATCAATATTAATCACTGGCAAAACAGCCATAAATATTTGCGACGTGTTAACTAAATACTTTTGCAGTTTTATCGTCCCACAGAAAATTATATTAGACAGTTGTACTGCATTTAAAAACGATACAGTTCGCGAGCTTCTCAATTAACACAAAATTAAAGTACATTTCACGACACTCGGGGCATCATGAATCCAACGGTATAATAGAAATATTTCATTCGACACTTATCGAGCACTTACGTATTTTACAAGAAGTTTATCCCAATGATACCGATTTAATCAATTACGCCGTTCTTGCCTATAATATTTGAATAGATTTTGCCACTGGATTCACACCATTTCACTTTGTAGCAAAATCGACAATAGGTGCGCAAACCCAGAAAAAAAAATGTTTAAAGTTGTACTTTTGATTGGGTTGGTTTCCCTGATGCCTTAAGCATTGAAATATAACTTCAGGTAAGACATGTAGGTGGAACTGTCAGTAAAATGAGAGGCATAACGCTTGCCTACAAAGTGACGCCAAAACAAGACAAATTAACCGATTTCAATTCTGACAAATGGATTCTACTCCTACAGGTATGTACTATAACTTCAAGTAGATCGAAAATGTTATAAATGAAACTAACTGTTTCTAATTAATTCCACTATTTAATTAAAAAATTTATGGAA
>OX387428.1:45338495-45509775 GCA_947563755.1 Lochmaea crataegi
AAATAAGAAGACACTTAAGAGACCCACAATATGGAGTTGTCAATAAACAGATAAATCTAGAGAGCTCTCCACTATTAAATTGTCTTCTTAAGTATAACAATTGTAAAGATCAGCAGATATAGGTTTCCTTGGTTTCCTATATCATCGCACAGTTATACTGATCTTAAATGGGAAAAAGATATCCAGGATATCCCCATAGGGCTAATAATACCTAAGCTTTAATATTTGTAAAATCATATCTTCTTCTTTTTTCTATTCATATATATTAAGTCAATCACAAGATAGGTCACTTACTATTTGGTCTAGCCAAAATATTAAACATCAAGTAGGTATCACATAAAATGTAACTTCTGTCATTCTGACGATGATATATCAATATCGAAATAATTATCAATATCCTTTCATAATTTTCATAATTTTTTCATTAAATAGTGGAATTAATTAGAAACAGTTAGTTTCATTTATAACATTTTTACTAATATAAATCCCCCAAAAAAGGTCAAGTATTTCGTTTACCTATTTAATATTTTTTAATGAAGTTGTAACGTTGAATTCAAATATGTATCTATCAATAAAGTGTAGTAACGATCTGGATATCTACACAATTAATTATATTACTTATCTTATTTATATTAAAATCCTTTTTCAAGTTATAACTGCATAAATATATTATATTATTAAATATGGATTTCATATCTTCTCAACACAGGATCTATGAACAGGGTATTGTTGGGTATTTCATAAGAAATGGTCGTTAATTTAATCATAGGCTCACAATCTCAAAATTTTAATATTTTGCCTTAAGCCACTGGGTCTGCGTCAACAGTTATCTACTGCTAAGGCATTCTGTTTTCAGTAGTAATAACCCAAGGAGCTTGTTGCTCGGAAACAGACCGACGCCGCAGGCGGAGGTCTGTTGCCAATAAGCAACAAGCTTGAGAAAGTTGTTATAAAATTTTTGAGCATTTATCAATGTTCGAGGGTTATTCGAATAGAAAATTTTTTGCTAATTATAGAAAAAAACAGAGTATATTTGCTTCCATAATTTCAATAATATTCTCGTCAGTATTATGACAGAATCGTGACATTTTGAAATATTAAATATTTTGAAACGTCAAAATCGAAATAAATCAAAATGTATCCATGTCAACGTAGATTCCAGTAGATATCCAATGAAATCAGTTAATTTGAGGTCATTTGATTGAACACAACCAATCAGAACAACATTGGCTGTTATCAGTGTAATGTTGTTCTGATTGGTTGTGTTCAATCAAATGACCTCAAATTAACTGATTTCATTGGATATCTACTAGAGCAAAAAATTTTCAGAAGTAATAACCCAAGGACATTGATAATTGTTCGAAAAAATTTTATAACAAATTTCGAAAGCTTGTTGCCTATAAACAACAAGCTTGAGAAAGTTGTTAAACAATATTTGAGCATTTATCAATGTTCGATGGTTATTCGAATAGAAATTTTTTTGCTAATTATAGAAAAAAATACAGAGTATACTTGCTTCTATAATTTCATTAATGTTCTCGTCAGTAATATGACCAAATCGTCACATTTTGAAATATTAAATATTTGAAACGTCAAAATCGAAATAAATCAAAATGTATCCATGGCAACGTACCTAATAGAGTGAAAACAGCCCATGGTCTGTTTTCAGTATCATGTTGTTCTGATTGGTTGAGTTCAATCAAATGACCTCAAATTAACTGATTTCATTGGATATCTACTAGAGCAAACAATTTTTAAATAATATAAAGGTACATAGCACATTTTTGCTTAAACAAAAATATATTTTAGACCAGCAATATATTTTATTTCATTCTGTGCTGTAATAAGCTATTTTCATTATACCTTACTAAAAACCCTATCTTAACATGCCTATTAGAGTACCGAAAATGACCTTTTGCCGTGCAGGCTACGGCTACGCCTCACACGGAAACCCGTCGCGCGCACACGGGAAAAGCCTATTTTCTGGACTCGTAATGAAATATACTATTCCCGGACTCATTTAGGTCCGGGAAATAACTCATTACAGTACTGAGTCTGGGAAGTAACTCATTACAGTACCCGGTCCGGGAAATTTTTACTTCCCGGACTGCTAACACCTACATACAGGTAGGTAATACACAGTATGAAATAAAACATCGTAAGATACACGACCGTGAAATGTCATTAAAGTACTCGTATAAAAATTCCAGACTCGGCTCCTTGGTCGCCTCGTCCGTAAACATCCAGACTTGTACTTTAATAAGCCATTTACCGGACTTGTAACGTGAATAACTATTTACCTATTGAAGAGCTCTTGTGTGAAATTAAATAGCACTATGTTGCCAAAATTTAAAATGCAATTTTTTTATACAGATTAATTTTATACCGTTCAAACAAAAATACATTTTTAGTTTGAATTTACAGGGTTTCATAATAGCTTGCCAAAGAAGGATAACTAAAAAAAAATTGTAAAAAATTTTTTTTTATAGATGGTTTTATTTAAATGTGAGTATTTAAGCGTATATTGTCTCAAATTTCAAAACAATCGAGTTTTATTTACTATTTTTCAAACCACCGAAAAGTCGAATTTTGACAGTTTTTCTCTCCCCCTTAATGGTCCTGTCAAAAATTTTGAAAATCGATTTTGACAGGGAAAAATTGATTTTGAAGAAAGGAAATTGTTGTTATCGTATGGGGGCTTCACAAACCATCCCATACCAAATTTCGTGAAATTCGGAGAAAAATTTTGATTGGGTCAAATTTTGCCCTTTTACACTTGTACATAACGGGCAACTTGAGCTGAGTTTTTGAAGGTGAAGGAGACGTCGTATCGAAATTTAGAAAAAAATGGCTGCATAGAGGGCTGTCAAAGAGAAAATGAGAAAAATATCTAACCGTACCGTAGTTAGGGTGATATATTTTAACAATTTTTTGTTAGAGTGCCCAATGGTGGTTCCATGCAGAATAGCTCAAACGGATTACGGGAAATATAATGACATCGGCGCTGCCACTGCAATTATACACGAAAATATAAACGCAACTTTTTTATTTATGAAAATATGGAAAAATATCGAAATCCAAATTTGAAGAACTCTCAAGACCTATGCATGGACTATATGAAACATATAGGGTATATGATTAAAATATCGAAAAAAACCCATTAAAAAAAATTAAAAGTCGATATAGAGGGCGCAACAAGTGGCACCAAATTTAGAGGTTAAGTCACTTTTTTCACTAATGTAGCTATATGCCGTTCTAAATGATGCCTAAAAACACCATATGCGGTTTCCACTATTAATTCAGGGTCATACTTGGGGGGTCAATTGTAAAAAAAAATTTGCATTATGTGCATCCCAAATAAGGAAGATCTGCAAGATATAACCAACTACTTATTCTGGTTTGTAATTAGAAGGAACACCATCACTTGTAGACCGGTTTCGGCGTATTTGCGCCTCATCAGTACAAGTTGTTGCTTCTTAGTGAACGGCCTGTTCTTTGAAAAATATTTCTCAAAACCTTTGTAAGGCGTTATAATAGTATTAAACTATCAACTTTGACATCTATTGATAACACGCTTTGCTAAAATATGACAATTTCTTACATGTAACAGCAATTAAGTGAATTTGGTGAATAAAAGAATTAATAGTTTTTAACATAAATCTAATATTTGTAAACTTCCCTAATTTTTGTGGAATAGTTTATTTCCTTTGATATAATCTGCGATGTATACATATCTAGTTAAAACGCCAAAAGGCGAAGTAAATCAAATGAAATATTTATGATCCTCTTATGAGGACCGACCTCATAAGCACCAACTGTCCTTGAAACTGCCATTAGTTATCAGTTTTCGTCCTCAAAACTGCCTTTTGACATATATATGCTGCACTGTATATGACTGCGTAGCTGCTTAAAGGTGTACGTATCTTTGATAACTGTAGGTAGGATTTTGTTAATTGTATTCAGTATATTTCGAAAACTTCTGTTTATTCAAGGTTTGGGGATAACATCTTTTTGTTGGTTCGATTCGTTTCCAGTGGTTGTATTGGTAAATAACTTCATTTTTCATTTGGGTTTCATAATCTGACATATCTGGTGATGTGTGTTGTGTGTGGTGTGTGATGTATCAGTTTTCTCAAACTGTTTATTTAGTGTTTGTATAACTGCGGGGGTGTGCTGTATATTTTCTATTGGATATTGCTCTGTTCCTCTAGGTATTGGTACTTCATTATTCATTGGTTCCTTTGTGATGGGTTGTTCATCTGTGTCTGAAATTTCTGGATTAGGTATATCCTGATGTTCATGTGATCCCTCCTCATTTGCTCGGCCCCTACTTCTTTAATTCTTTGGAGAACTTCTCCAGGTAGTTTGTTGTTCTTTATAATAACTCGTTTCTGATCTGATCTGATCAGCGCATTACGTATTCATTGAGTTTGTTTGACCAGTGCATGCGCTGTCGAGGTTTTCCTGCTTTGGTGGTTGCATTTCCTGGGAGACGCAAAACAGCAGCTGCAGCAGGGGTTGGTTGTCTGTCGGGTTCGTCTGTGTCCTGTGTTGATGGTGTATTCGTTTGACTCCAAGTTTGGTTAAGGCGGTGTCTGGTAGGGTATCTATAAGTGTTTTATAAGTGCATTATTTTGTGATCAAACATTCTTATTTATTGTCCTCAAAAACACCAAACAGTGTAAGTCCCCAAAGCAACCTATGCATTTATAAAATTTATGAGGACAGTCCTGAAATCTGCCAAATTACATAAATTCTTATGAGGACCGACCCCATAAGCACCAATTGTCCTTAAAACTGCCATTAGTTATCAGTTTTCGTCCTCAAAACTGCCTTTTGACATATATATATATATACATACAGACGTACGGACATCATCGTGAAAATAGTCAGGAAAGCTGCTTAGGGCTTCAAAACGTCGAGATCTGTTGAAACCTCGATTTTTGCAAAACGGGGTGAAACCAATAACTTCCCGATTTTTCGAAAAATGATTGATTTTCTTAGCGGGAAGTTAAAAAATACAAAATTAAGTATATCTAATAGAATCCGGTATTTGAGATTTTTTACAATTCTCCGAATTATTTGCAAATGAGTTAATCAGAATATTTTTATTACTTTTTAGAATGCCAAAACGCCACAGTGCAATTGTAGTACCTATTGGTTTGTTATCGGAAGATGCACAAGAGTCTTCAAACAAATATTTAAAAAAGTTTCGGCGGGATTATTCAAGAAAATGTGACAGAAAAAAGGCGTTGCAAGATTTAATGCAACGACTTTTTGTTAACTCTGATCCTCTAATTCCTATGAAATGTGATTTGAAAATAAAAAACCGAAAATGTTTATTAAAAGAAGTAACGGACATGTTAGTTGCTTCAAATCCTACTAGTCAAGCATTACTGGTAGTTTAGCTACGTCTACGGACGGAATGGATTGCGATGACTCCGATGACTATCTTGATAAATTCGATTAACTGTGTATCCTTATTATTTCATTTAGAATAATAAATTCATGTTTGTTAAAAAATAAGTTGAGCGCTTTGTACAAAATATATGTAAATATATATCTTATTTCACCAAAAAATTGTTTTTTTCAATATTTTTCCTCTGTTTCTCATCCGCCATTTTGTTTTTCGAAATTTTCACCTTTGATTCGGATTGGGCGACCTCGAAACCCCCTGTGTACCTCAAATTTTCCTATTGGAATTATTTTTTTGCCTTATTATGTTGTTTTATTGATATTTTTCCTCTGTATCTCGTCCGTCATTTTGTTTTTTGAAATTTTGACTTTTGATTCGGTTTCAGCGACCTCGAAAACCCCTTATATAGCTCATATCTTCCAATTTGGAAACACTTTTTATCTAATGCATACCTAAAGTCGATTTGGCCACATAGTGCATTTGAACTCGTACACACTGGACACACTTATTCGCGTAATCCTGACGAAATATTTCAAAATGAAGAACTATTCTCAAGTTATGTAAAAAATCACAAAGAAAAACTGACCTGGCTGTAGTTTCGTGGCTAAAGGTCTGCACTTGGTACATCGAAGCCAGAGCGTCCAGCTCTGTAACACCTTGCTTGCATTTGACGCGGACTGTAAGTGTGGTGGTCCTGGCTTGATCGCCCAGACCAAGAGGATGTAACGGTAAAAGTATGCTTTTAGTTGGGCGCCAATTTGTAACGGTAAAGGCGCCAATTTGTAACGGTAAATGCTGTACCTCACAGGGCACCAGCTCGAAGGGCTCCGGCTAGAGACTCCTCTCAAGGGTGATTCGACCCCAAGTTTATGCTGCACAAGTGCTACAAGAAGGTTGTAAAAGTTGAGGGCGCCACTACCTTTTTAACGATGAAAACTACTAAGAAAACTAAGGCGGAAAAGGTAGAAACGCCTTGTAAAATTTGAATGAAAGTTAAAAAATAAAAAAGTTACTAAAAATTACCCCGGGCGATATCTCCCTCAACTTTTATAGTCGAGGATTTTAATAAAAAAAAAGAATTAAAAACAAAATTTTAATTTATTCTGCCACAGGAAATGAATAACGGAATTTAATAGAGGAATTTGTACTTTTATAGGTACTTAGCTTAGATGAAGTGGTTTCCTGGAGAAGAAGTCAGGTCTTGATCCGAACTGATGAGTTCTGTTCTAGGGCGGTAGTTTGGGGGTTCTATCCTTGGCTATATTCTTGGGGTTATAATCTCCGGTTTATATCCTCGGCGTTATATTCTAGCCTAGGGTTATATTCTTGGGTTGTATCCTAGCCTAGGGGCTGTGCTTACCTAGAAGTACAAGTGGATCAGGGATATGTAGGAACTTGAATGTAATGGCACATTATGTTGGTCAGCTTTTCAGGTTAAACAAAAGGAAGGCAGTTATTTGAAAGTCAAAAAATTGAATTAATTTACTGAAAGCTTTCCAACATTATATGTTCCATATTAAAACAGTAAAAATAGCAATTATCGGCTAAATTTAAAAAAATATATACTAATGATCCGAAAGAAACTAATCATAGCAAAAAGTTATTTATTTAGTTATATGAAAAAATATCGTGCTTAGGAAATATATGGAACCGGCACTGGCGTTGCGAAAGAATATTTTATAGGTTAGCGGTTTATAAAAGTGTTATTTTATAATTAAGAGTTATTTCGCAACTGAAAAAGCTTGAAAATGTTTGTATAAAATTAAAACACTGAATTATAAAAGAATATTTGGTTTAAAACTACCATATTAGTATAAAAGAACAGTTTATGACCACGTGTTGAATTTAATTTCGTCTATCTCTGTAAAAAAATAAAGAATGCATACGAAAATTATATCAGACAGTACTTTAGAAGAAGCTTATTAATTATAAATTATGATTTTGAACTTACCACAGCAAAATTCATAAGATAGGTACTTAAGATATGAAAGATAGCGAAAGATGATGTGTCCCCTTTGGCGGTCGTTAACAAAAAGGGGTGTTTAACGTGGCGTTGTGCAAAAAATGGAAGCGTCCGTTGGCAGACGTCAATTGTCTTACGTTCGGGGTTGAAGAGTTTGGGATCACAGAACTATAATTGGATGTGGCTAGTGACGACGAGCGCTAATTAAAAGGATTTATTCTGTAAAATCGAAACAGGTCGAAAGACATGTTACACCCCCTCTCCTCCGGGAAAAAATGATTCGAAGAATTATTTTTTTTTTGAAAAATGGGCTTAATAAGATAAAAGGAGGGGTGAAGTATCATTGCAAAATCTATGTATCTTAGGTAAGGTAAGGCAATTGTCAAAGGTAAAGGTAAGGCAGTTGTCAAAGGTAACGGTAAGGCAGTTGTCAAAGGTAAAGGTACGGTAGTTTTGTCATCTTGTGATTATCATGTCATCGTATAAGACAAAGCATTCACTGAGAACGAAAGGTAACGATAGGGTGCGATAATTTCTCAGTGCAGGCGAAATGATAAGATAAGGTACGGTAGGGTGTGTTTTGATAAAACGCTGGGATCTCAGATACGCAGAGCGAAAAATTCCAGGAAATACCAAACCAATGTCTCCGGGTGAGACACAAAAATAAACACGGTGAGTGATGTCAGCCTAAAATTGATTTAGAATGCAATTCCGTCGAAAGTCTAATTAATTCGTAAATAAGCCTAATTTTCACCGAGTAAAGAGTAAAGATTTGTCATAATGACGTCACCAGGGGTGAGATACTACTTGACTTAGCAAAATATTATTTGACAGGGCGACAACACTTATAGTGTTCCACAAGGAACGGTTCTAAAATATACGATAACGGTAGGTAGTTCACAAGTATCACAGTACGGCAACGCAAAAGGTATGTTAAGGGAGAGAAAGGAATACATAGATACTTACTATGAATGGTTTTCGGTAAAAGAGAATTGAAGATATATGGAGTGATTCTGAAAAGTAAATCAAGGTCGAAATAAGGGCGTGTGAAGATAGGAATGGTTTGTGGCGACATTATAAGAAGAAAGACGATAGATTCTTATCACGTGATCGGACAAAAAGGTATTCTGGTTTATACGCCGAGAGCACAGGAAGAGGACAGAAACAGCAGCGCGATCGACATTCGGTGAGGTTGCCAGTTAGCGTCCACAGTAGCCATTGGTCATCGATCCGAAAGTCATTCCAGCCACATGCATTCAGTCCGTTGATATGCTCTCTTTGTTAAGTCGAAAGATATTGTTACTAAAATGACACCCATGACCTTGTCAGGGAATACGGTACATCGGTCCAGAACTCTACAAGAGTGTGGCCAACCTGATTAAAGATAAAAAACGACTAAAAACTAAGGAAGAACTGCCATTGAAGGCAAGAGAAAGAGAAGAGATTGCTATAGGAGACAAGGTGAAGAGAAAGAGAGACTAAGCAGTCATTATTCAAACCTATTGTGTTTGTAAACCGAGCGCAATCCGCCACTCAGCAAAGGCCAACCCAGTCCAATTGGGGCCTAACGTCTTACGGTACGTCAATCGAGACTCTACGTTAGTTATAAAAAGCAAAATTGACCGTTTATTTGTTTGAGAAACGGTAGGAAAACTCGGGGCAACAAAAAGACATATAACAAAAAGGGGGACCAAAAATTTGAATGACGTAAAATCCATTTCCGCAATGGAGAGCTCTCACGGTGTCTAGCCGGTATTTTTATGTTTTGTAACAGAATGAATGAAATGCGGGATAAGAAAAGGAGCCGTTTTGTCCGGAGAACGGTATAAACTCCAATGTAGCTTGGTCCACTTCCTTTTCTACGCGGAGGGTAAAAATGGTTGGGAACCAAGTTGAATATGGGTTGAGTAATCGGGACGGTAAGTAACACGGTTGCCTAAAAGAAAGAAAACGGAAAGAGAAGAGCAAAAACAACTCTAGTGTATCGTTTTTGTAGGAGAACGATAGCGAAACTCCAAGAGAATGGCATGGTTGCCTAAAGTAAGGAAGAAAACGAAAACGGAAATAATAAAAATAATGGTCAACTAAAACTCAATTGTACCGTTTTTTAGGAGAACGATAGCGAAACTCCAAGAGAATGACGTGGTTGCCTAAAATAAGGAAGAAAACGAAAACGATAATGAACTAAAAACACAATTGTACCGTTTTTTAGGAGAACGATAGCGAAACTCCAAAAGAATGACGCGGTTGCCTAAAATAAGGAAGAAAACGAAAACGGAAATAATAATGATAAACTAAAAACTCGATTGTACCGTTTTTTAGGAGAACAATAGCGAAACTCCAAGAGAATGGAACGGTTTCTGAAGTAAGTGACTCTACGTTAGTTATAAAAAGCAAAATTACCATTTGTTTGTGAAACGGTAAAAAAACTCAGGTAGCAAAAAGTTAGGTACTTGACAACGGGTGCACCTGAACTGCGCCAAATTTATCTTGAGGATATAATCCCTCACCCGAACTGCGCCATTTTTTTTTACCTGCTTACTTGTTTTAATCCTAGTCCGAACTGCGCCAAAATATTGCCATTTTTATATTCACTAGTCAATCCTAAATTTTGAATTTGGTTTGGTTTGGTTTGGTTTGGTTTGGTTTGGTTTGGTTTGGTTTGGTTTGGTTTGGTTTGGTTTGGTTTAGTTTGGTTTGGTTTGGTTTGGTTTGGTTTGGTTTGGTCCATTTTTATACTTAATTGATTTTAAACTTTACCACCTTACTCAAACGCAAACATAAAACTAAAAATAAAATTGATATAATTTGCTACCCTTCCTCCTGTTAGAAGACAATAAGGAGTTATCATAATATTCTCAGAAATGTTTACTTTTAAATAAGATTTGTTAATTCCTAATAAAACGATAATCCCTATAACCGGCGCAATTCAGGCAAGAGATTGAGACCTTCCATAACTGCAATTCTACCTGAGGATTACTTTGGCGCTATTCGTGTGCGTCCAAATATATATTGTAAATAAGGCAGGTAGTTAAGATAAAATTAAAAAAACGTCCAGGGTCGGTACAAGATAGTTACTTGAAAAAGTGAAATTTTAAAGTTAATTGTTGAAAGCAAAAATTCTAAATGGAACGATAAGAAAATTTTAAAAAAGAGAATATGCAAAAATAAAAAAACTAAAATCCTTCCAACGCAACTGTTACACTGTGCAACAAAAACAATGGGCGCCAATTTGTAACGGTAAATGTATGCTTTTAGTTGGGCGCCAATTTGTAACGGTAAAGGCGCCAATTTGTAACGGTAAATGTATGCTTTTAGTTGGGCGCCAATTTGTAACGGTAAATGCTGTACCTCACAGGGCACCAGCTCGAAGGGCTCCGGCTAGAGACTCCTCTCAAGGGTGATTCGACCCCAAGTTTATGCTGCACAAGTGCTACAGGAAGGTTGTAAAAGTTGAGGGCGCCACTACCTTTTTAACGATGAAAACTACTAAGAAAACTAAGGCGGAAAAGGTAGAAACGCCTTGTAAAATTTGAATGAAAGTTAAAAAATAAAAAAGTTACTAAAAATTACCCCGGGCGATATCTCCCTCAACTTTTATAGTTAAGGATTTTAATAAAAAAAAGAATTAAAAACAAAATTTTAATTTATTCTGCCACAGGAAATGAATAACGGAATTTAATAGAGGAATTTGTACTTTTATAGGTACTTAGCATAGATGAAGTGGTTTCCTGGAGAAGAAGTCAGGTCTTGATCCGAACTGATGAGTTCTGTTCTAGGGCGGTAGTTTGGGGGTTCTATCCTTGGCTATATTCTTGGGGTTATATTCTCCGGTTTATATCCTCGGCGTTATATTCTAGCCTAGGGTTATATACTCGGGTTATATCCTAGCCTAGGGGCTGTGCTTACCTAGAAGTACAAGTGGATCAGGGATATGTAGGAACTTGAATGTAATAGCACATTATGTTGGTCAGCTTTTCAGGTTAAACAAAAGGAAGGCAGTTATTTGAAAGTCAAAAAATTGAATTAATTTACTGAAAGCTTTCCAACATTATATGTTCCATGTTAAAACAGTAAAAATAGCAATTATCGGCTAAATTAAAAAAAAATATACTAATGATCCGAAAGAAACTAATCATAGCAAAAAGTTATTTATTTAGTTATATGAAAAAATATCGTGCTTAGGAAATATATGAAACCGGCACTGGCGTTGCGAAAGAATATTTTATAGGTTAGCGGTTTATAAAAGTGTTATTTTATAATTAAGAGTTATTTCGCAACTGAAAAAGCTTGAAAATGTTTGTATAAAATTAAAACAGTGAATTATAAAAGAATATTTGGTTAAAAACTACCATATTAGTATAAAAGAACAGTTTATGACCACGTGTTGAATTTAATTTCGTCTATCTCTGTAAAAAAATAAAGAATGCATACGAAAATCATATCAGACAGTACTTTAGAAGAAGCTTATTAATTATAAATTATGATTTTGAACTTACCACAGCAAAATTCATAAGATAGGTACTTAAGATATGAAAGATAGCGAAAGATGATGTGTCCCCTTCGGCGGTCGTTAACAAAAAGGGGTGTTTAACGTGGCGTTGTGCAAAAAATGGAAGCGTCCGTTGGCAGACGTCAATTGTCTTACGTTCGGGGTTGAAGAGTTTGGGATCACAGAACTATAATTGGATGTGGCTAGTGACGACGAGCGCTAATTAAAAGGATTTATTCTGTAAAATCGAAACAGGTCGATAGACATGTTACAAGGAAATAACCTCAAAAAAAATTCCCAATCTCAAGGTATGATGCGCGCCGATGGGATGCATGGCTGGTGGGTGGACCAGTCCTCAACGATCGCCCCCGTAGCACCTGGCGAACTGCAATGTATGAATGCCTTGCTGCAGTACGGAAGCTCTGCTGCAGTCGACCATTATATTCTCACCATACTCGTGGGACCAAGATAAATGTTGATCAACAGAATCGAAAACCCTTGGATGCGTCTTCCTCCATAATAGAACACAAAGCCTTGGAGCAGCTCAATGCATCCATTGGGAGCCAGGTGACGACAAATTGTCGGTTCCTGGTCCTGAAAAGAAAAGATGGAGAGAATTTTGATAAAGTCAATCCATTCCAAATTCAGAAATGTTTATATGGTCTTTTTGGCGAATTGAAGATGATTAAAAAACCAGAGAAGGGTTATTACTAGAAACGATAGGTGCTAAGCAGTCTGAAAAAATTCAAAAAACTGAAAAAATATTAAGTTGGTACATCGATGTGATTCCGCATCGAACAATGAATTTTTCACGTGGTGTTGTGTTTTGTCCTGATTTATTAAATTGTACAGAAGAGGATATTTTAGAAGAACTAGCGTCACAAAAAGTCATTGGAGTTAAACGTATGAAAACTAAGAGAGATGGTGTGTTAAAAGATACACCAAATCATATTCTGACTTTCAATACACCAATCCTCCCTAAAAAGATTAAAGTTGCCTTTTACTGTTTAGAAGTTCGTTTCTATGTTCCATCTCCCCTACGATGTTTCAACTGTCAAAAATTTGGTCACACGTCAGATAAATGCACCACATCTCAAGTGTGTGTTTGCGGCAAATATTTACATGCTGGTAGCCCCTGTGATCAGCCCCTTATATGCGTAAATAGATGATCTCCACAATACAGATCATTTTCCAATTGTTGTATCCACGGGTATTGCACGCCAAGTTTAATCCGTACCGTCTCGGTGAATCTATTCTAAAGCCAATTGGGACATGTTCCAATCGCTTTCATGTAATCAGAATAGAGATACTAGTGTTACAGTGGAATCTGTCACCCGTGACATTCAAGAAGCATGACATATATCTATACCCGTCACTTGCGAAAGGCAAGTCACTACCAGTCCGCCATGGTGGAATGAGGAAATTGCCAATGCTACAAAACAAAAAAAGATGCTTTTAATCATTTTCGCCGAAGACCCACACAAGAAAACCTTATTGAATTCAAAAGGTTGAGAGCTAAAGCTCGACGCCTGATGCTAGAAAGTAAGAAGTCGTCATGGGAAAATTATGTCTCTTCCATAAATTCAGACATCTTACCCACAGAGGTCTGGAGGAAAGTGAGATCAATTATGGGTAGAAGATCTTTCAACACAATTATCTGCTTAAAATCCGAATCTGGTGCTGAAATCGTTGGTGATTCTGGAATTGCTAAACTGTTTGCTGAAAAATTTACTGAAGTTAGTGACACATACAACTATTGTATACAATTTCGAGAAATAAAGTCAGAAATGGAAATTGCACTAAATTTTGAGTCTTTCCCCGGTGAATCATACAACTCATCAATATCTCTGGGAGAGCTCGACAAAGCGTTAAGCAAAGCAAAAAAGTCTGCACCAGGACCAGATTGAATAAGCTACGAAATATTGAAACATCTTCCTAAAACACAAAAACTTAGGATATTAGAAATGTACAATCGACTATGGATGTCAGGTACATACCCGGTGAAGTGGAATCACACATGTTTGCACCTTCAACAGTACTTTAATTTACAGCTACACAAGTTCCTAAAAAATTAAAACTTCGATTAAATATATAAATAAAAATAAATGTAGTGTTTACTTACCAGTATTGGATAGTGATAATACCATTTAGATATTTCGTTCAATCCAATGTTGATATGTGAATGAGGTTACCTTTTGAAGGACAGTTCTTCATACACTGAGTAAACAATGTTTTAGGATGGCTTCAGACATAAGATAAATAAACTTTATAGTTAATTTTGATCTTTGTTTGTTAATAATTTAATTGCAAACGTCTTATTGGATTTTGTTCTGATTTTTGAATGTCATCCACAATGACATTTGTCATAGGTACTATTTCTGGTTAGGTTGACGTTGACATTTCACACTTCACCAACAGGTTGAGTACTACGTAAATCTGAAATTCACTTATCCAGCTCGGTTAGTTAGTTAGCCGAGAATACGAAAGTATTGTAGGGATTATCAGAACTTGATTGGCCGTTGAGGTTTACAAAAAACTTGCAGTTCGTCTATTTTCGTGTTAATTCATCCATTGTTGTAAAAATCGACAGGATGAGGGGACTTGTGGTTTTTGTTCGTACCTGCTACCAGTCAGTGAGGACTGATAAAAGTGTTTTTCCTGCAACAAGGAGGTGAAGACTAAATATTTTTCTTGAAATAAGAGTCGTTGAATGGTAAATTATTTCCAGTTTCGCCGACCTCTTAATTTGTATCAGCGTTTTTTGATATTGGGGCAGCCATTTTGGAAGCAACCACATGTTCTGGGATGTTCAGAGATAGTTGGATTTCCAAGATCCCGATACCCTGATTATCTGCCTGAGACCATCGCGGGAGGAAATCCCCAAGGAAACGAAACCTTGAGTAATTCACCACACCACCTTGGAGTCGAGATTTCTGCGTGAATGATTTTTTTAAGAATGTGTTCACTCCATGTTTTGGATTTTTCTTGATCTAGATGGTTGGAATCCAGCAAAATTAATGTTAAGTTTGATAAGTAGGGACAGAAGGTCTAAAGCCATCTTAACATGTGGGTGAGTTCATTCCAATTTCATAAATCGCCACCAGAGAAGCACATCAGCGTACTTAAATACTATTTTTTTCTCGTAATACTACCTTTTTTTTGGAATGCAGTGATGTATATTATTTTCTAATGATCTCAATGATAAAAATTGTGTAATTTCAAATGTTGATACTCTAATCATTAAGTCCCTCAACGGAGCGAAAGCCTGTACGTTAAATCTTTGATAACCTGTTACATTTTTTGAAGTTAATTATAGAAGGTAAATGCGGTATATAGTTTTAATCATAATAAACTGTTCACCAAATGTGAACTTAAATACAGCTGTATTTAGGGGTTCTTTTCTCATTTACATTCAGTGCACCTACCAAATATAATTTTTTAATTATTTATCAGCGATAGCTGGAGTTCAAAGTAAGTTAACGTAAACAAATGAAAATAATTTCTTGTTTTTGTAAGTATACCAAAAAACAAGTGGCGCCCTAGCCCTGTTATTTTTGTGATTAATGAGACCCTACGACCACTGCTCGCCAGACGAAGAGCCACCGGAGCTTTGTAACTTCGAGAGGGGTTACAATGTAACAGCACTAGCATTCGCTGAAACAAAAAAATGGATCAAAAAGGTTATTGACGAGGAATGGCAGACAACGTGGGATCATAGTACCAGTAAGCTCAAAACAAAAACGTGGACTAATCAATGCTAGCGTCAAAGATTACAAAAAACTAGCGTATCCAAATTTTCTTTCGGAACTCTAGACGCAACGCAACATATGGAGGAAGAATCGAAAATGCTTTAAATTTATTGAAAAATAAACAACAAAAAATTGTCCGGGAAGTGAATGCACAAATTTCATCATCCGAAATATTAACAAACAAATATTCAACAGCTTTAGATTCTATTGTTAGTTATCAAAAAATCATAACTAAGCTAATCGTATACTATTAGGCTCATTTAGATAATCTCACAAATGAACTTCACAAATTGTCCATGTTTCCTAGTGTACTTCACCAAATGGTCCTAAATGCCAGTACTATTAACGCACTAATCGAATATCTCGAGATCGTATCGCGTTTGCCAAGTTACATATAATACACCCAGATATTTGGACACATCAAAATTTAAAAGAGATTTCAAAGAAATCGAATGATAATTTACAGAAGCACCGAAATATTAGATCTAGATATTAATTCATGGTATTCAGTAATTCATGCACCTGATATTTCACTGCTGATAATATGATATTTGCCACATAATCTCCACTTATTCATCCCAATGTATTTAAATACTACCACCTTTATCCTATCCCTACTAAAAGTGGCACAATCATACCCAGAAACCCTTTTTGGCTTTAAATGAAGAAATTCACCAGTACATGAGCGACCCGTGTACCCTACTCGGAAAAATTATATCTGTCCTCAAGTGCAACTGAACGTGAAAACTGGATTGAAGACCTTATTAAAGACATTAAAATGACATGAGGGCACTTGTCTATTTGGCATCCTCCACATATATTCAATAAAATCAATGATGAATATCTGATCGTCGTGAAAATTAATAGTAATTTATGCAACAAGTGCATAAAGTGGTACTCATGTAATTGACGCATTCGCCTGGTCAATTTTTCCATTCGTGAAATAAAGACACTTTATGTTCGAGTTGCAGACAATATTTTTTCTACGTGCATGCAAAAACCAAAAAATGTGTTATTTAGGTTGCTCTAAATGGACTAAAAATTGCGTCGATTTGAATGTTCATGTGTTTGTCATGATGACAAAACTCTAAGTAAAATGACAGATGAGTGTAATAAAGTCTTTTTTGCACTTGTGCAATAACGAACTAGTTTTTTTCAACTGAATAGAATTCAATAAAGTTTTGTTTTTTGCATGAAAGTAGAAAGAAATAGCACCAAAACTACAAATTCGGAAACTACAAGATTTGGCCAACCGTTTATCCTTCCAATCATTGAAATCGACAACTTCAAGTACAATAGAGCGTTTTCAAGGGACGTCATCCCACGCCATGTTGTCAGCTGATTACGGACAACCTTCAGAAAGATCGACAAAAATAGCATTTTTACTGGTTTAAATATGAATCCAGGACAAAAGTTAATTGGTTTTGGTAAACTTCTGTACTACTGTCTATTAGTTGGACACCATAATAATTAAAAAGTGTAAAAAAGCAATTGTGTTTTATTGTGTTGTATTATTCGGTTTGAGGTTATATTAGAATTGAGTGTAAAGGTTGTCCGGTGACAGAAATTCGTCACGATGACGTACTTGGAAAAAGTACTTGGAAAAGGTTAATATATTCCTAGAACAAAATCTTCGACCATTGAGAGTATTTCATTAGAAGACATCCACACACTTCAAAACGATTTAGAAGCAACCAATCCATTATCAACTGAAAATTTAAAATCTATTGATTTGATGCAATGGACCCTTATAATTATTCTAATTTTAAATGCAGCAGCGTTCCTTTTGTGGACCTGTGAACTTAAGGAGACCTTCAAGAAGCACCTAAAGCCACAAGAAAAGCCTTCTCCTTTGGAACCCGAAGTATTCCCTTGATAAGGGAGGAGTTACGGTAGGACCTTCACTCTATATTACACCATAAGGGAGTGGTATTACATCAGCCTCAATGCACTGTCAGCAATTATTACCGAGCATAAAAATTGCAGAACATTCTAATCCAGGTTATTCTAATTTTGTCATAACATTGTTAAGTTCCTTTTATAATATATATTGTAATAATAAAACTATTCCGACTTATACAGTGTGGTAATTAGTGACATAATTTGTGAGTAATTCTAGCCAGTTTCCACTGTCGAGTGATTTATTCTAATAAAATGTCAAAATTCCATATGTCTTTAATATCGTGTGATTGTATTGCTTTTATTTATCTGAGAAAATTCGAAAAGAGGGGGGATATGCACATATTCAATAAACAATTCATGCGAATTATATGACTTGTATTGGTTATACAATGATTACTGATGTATTATAATTTTATTAACTGTTAGAAACACCAACAAGTAGCTATTTGTATTATAAGTGTTACTTCTCCTTCCACAGGAAATGGCTATTTAATTCCGTGTATTTCTTATGATTTTTCCTCCTACCCACTTATTAATCCTTTTCTGCAGTACATTGCTTATATCACTCTGTTTTGTTTTTCATACCTGCCTCTAGATTTTTGTGGCAGTAATGTTGATGACGTTGGGTAAAATCACTCAAATCGTCCTCCATTTCGTAGCGATTTAGCACAGAACACACACAGAATTCAATCGTAGTGTTTACTGTCAGTGTGCCACAAACTACTATTATTTTGTTGAATTCAAAAACGTTTCTTGGAATCCTAACGTTGATGTGACATTATAGTATAATTTTTACCAAAATACGATATATATGACATGTTCTAGAAGTTACAAAAACCATTTGAATGTGATATATTCACAAGTTTCATCATCAACAACATACTTGGAATAAGGGGGAGTAATGAGAGTATTGGAAGTACACACTTTCATCCCTATGGTGGAAACTATGAATCTCCTCTCTGCTGTTAAAGGAAGGAAAGAAAGTGTATACTTTTTATAGGAATAGGAGCAAAAGTGATTTGTTATCATAACAAGCAGTAGACAAGTGCAAAATAATGTTTATATTCAAGTTCTATACATGATTTTCGGTTTTTAATAAAGAAGGAAATGCCCTTTTTTAATAACCTTTTTAAAAACAATTGTCCAATTTTCATTCTTTTGGCAGTGACAGTGATATTCAGCGAAATTATTTTGGTCAGTCGCAATACACACTTACCAGAAAACATTATAAAAAATATTAGGTGGTCAGGGTGCATATATGAGATATGACGAGCTGGCCGCCTGGCGTATTCCACTGCGACCAGAAACACAGTGAAAATTTTATTGAATCTATGAAATATCGCTTTATTAATGGATGGGAAAAAATATATCTCAGGTATCAGAGCTCGACATTTTTGCATATTTGGGAGAAAAATCTATAACTATGAAGTCGTCAATCTTGTGGTCGAAGTTTTCTTGGTTGAAATCAACTGTAGCTATTGACAGGAACATGCATTTAGCTCAAAATGAAGGCATTTCTTGGAAAAAAGTGCCAGTTATAAGCCGAAATAAGGTAATTGAATTAATGCGCTACGTATGGAATTGTTTATTGAGGCATATAATTAAGAAATTTTCGGTAACCTGTCGCTGGGACGAACCTTCTTAAATAACAATACATGATTATGGAGGATTTTGATATAATTAAATACAAGATATATCAATTTGTACTTTCAAATACCAATAAAAACAAATTCAATCCAGCTGCAATGTCACTGTGTCCTAATAGCTTAACTTTTGCCTTCAATGAAAAATGTAGAGCTCACGTGATCGGAATAAATAATTTTGCAGAAATTCCGAGTCCAATTGCATCATTTTTTAGATTACCTTATACTGCCAAATATACTGGCCATAGCTTTAGAAGATTATTTCCGCCGCTTACAAATGGCAAATGGGCTGATATTTCCAAACTTAGACATCATGTAAAAAGAATGTGAAAATTTGGAAACGGTATTTTCAGTGGTTATATCAAGAAAAGTGAGAATATCAAAGTCGGGAACAATAATACTTGTAGCATTGTACAAGAAAACAAAATGAATTGAGTCAAAAATTTTTCTATTTCTGGGGAAATTTTTAAAGAGAATAATTATTAGGAGTGGGGGTGATACTCAGGGTGATACTCAGGGTCCCGTAGTCACCTTATGTGCATTCATTGCTTTTCATCTGAAATTTTTTAATACATTGTGTCGTTAACACTTGAAGACTTACTGTCATCAGCTAAAACTCTCATGGCAATTATCACATTCCACGATATAATTCCATATTTAAAACTTCTCACAAAATAAATAAATCTAGGAAACTCTTTATTTTTGAACTTATTTCTAAGCCTATTATTTGGTTTGTGTAACCAAACATTTCAATGAGAATGGTCTGTAGTTTCAAAAATAATTCAAGGTAAATTGAGTAGCTGTCAATTTCCAGTTCTCATCCATTTATTGTCAATTCTAACGATAAAGACTTTGTTGCTATTATGAATTGGGGTATAAGCATATTCAATGATAACAATCATAAACTAAATATTTCACGTATAAAGTTTATTCGCGATGTACGAACTTCTTAACTATCTATTATTAACTGAAATTTCACAAATATGATTCTACCGCAGATTATCTCAAGCTGTCAACGATTTCTAAGAATCGTTTTACAAAATTAATGGGAAAACATATTTTTCTTCTCATAAACTGCGAACTGAAACACATTATCGAAATAATTATTTGTGCACGAAAGCACAATAAACACCTGAAAAAAATGGCCATAATCTCAGACATTATTATAATCTTTTGTCCTAACAACATAATGGATATGACCCAGAATAATATTTTTAAAAAAATGTCGAATTAAAATTTGTATCTTAATCGATTTTGTACATGAGCACCCAGATGAATTACGCACAAAAGTAAAGTGATTGTAGAATTGAATTTACTGTTTGGACCCTTACTTTGTGGAATCTACTCATATTAATGTTATAAATGAAATTAACTGTTTCTAATTAATTCCACTATTTATCATTCTGACGATGATATGTCAATATCGAAATAATTATCAATATCCTTTCATAATTTTCATAATTTTTTCATTAAATAGTGGAATTAATTAGAAACAGTTAGTTTCATTTATAACATTGATTGTAGAATAATTCCATGACAATATAATATATTATTATTTAATACTATTATTTTAGATTTTTTTTTTCACTACCGGATGCAATAATCATCCATCGCCACCTACTTACCTAACCTAACTTAACCATTTTAATAATAAATACACATAATGGCAAAAAATCAATTTAATGATTTTTGTAATACGTGTTTATTGACAAAGAAATATGTTGGGATAACATCAGATACATGATTTGAGTCGAAGAGGAGTAGGCACAAATTATATGCTCTGCTGTATTATCATTTTCCAGATCAAGACGGCACGTCTGATCTTCCCACAGTCCAAGTCCTACGATATCCTGATTCAGACGACAGTGGCGTGTTGAAGGCCTGTTGGACAGAGTGAGTCATGCCTGCTACAGTCTATCACTTGTTTGGGAACATTTTTAGAAGGATGCATAAATCCAAGGTGGGAGGTATCGTGTCCAGTGCTGAGAAGCTACAAGGTTTAACGTGGAGTTTAAAACGATAACCAAAGGGCATCAGGTGGCTTACCGCGATATGCGGGGCGGCTGTGTTGCTCTTTCGTGAGATTCATACGGATCACTATAAAAAGCGAATAAAAAGGACGGAAGCAAATTCGCCCAGTCATAAACAAAAGGCAAAAATGCTTGGTGCTAAAGCCTTCCAGCGAGCTCTGAAACCCAAAAACAGGAAAGTAAAATCTGCTAGCTGGCAAAGAGTAAAGATTTGTCATAATGACGTCACCAGGGGTGAAATACTACTTGAATAAAGCTCAAAACAAAATGACAAAGTGAACTTAACTAAACAGACAGTGAGACGAGAAAACTTTTTGAAGGAACAAAATAGGCTACAAATCAGGTTACGATAAGGAAGACGGTAAAAGCACGGATGAGGCCAGAAAAAGATGCCTACCCACCTCAGTCAAGGCTGATGTGAGAGATAATGGGTTTCTCGAGACAAAATTGAGTCGGGAAAGGTTACCCATAGTCCAGGACGCAATCTCTGAAGCTCATGCCAAAATCTCTCTCGAGGGACTACAAATGTGATTTGCACGCACAAACTATGCTTTTTAGTTATGAGTGAGTCCTCTCATATAAGAGAGGCATGCCGATGGAAATGAGGGAAGCCTTAAAAAAGGCAGAAGAATCGCTCTGTTTGCAGTTTGCAGGAACTGGATATTCTCAAAATGCTATCAACATAATTCTTAGAGGACAAAATGATATGTGGCAACATTTGTAGACGTGCTTTCAGGCCAATTAACAAAGCACCAGAGAGAAGAGGGGTCCCACTTCTCCTGTGTCAGTGGAGTAATTAATATATTATTCATTGAAGAGACCACAATCTCAGCAAGAGCGGGTAGGGGTTGTCCGCTTGGAGGGGTGCTATTTTGCTCTTTTGTGTGCTATACAAGTCGACGAATAACTACGAAGACTAACATCCAGATGCATGCATTGTTTAAGGTACGCCGACGATCTTGCGATTATTGCAAAAGGCAAATCTGCAGGAACAGTATCGGAGCAACACAAACTATCCTGGACATAATCAACCAGTGGTGCCAGGAGAAGCAATAAACTGTAAATCCTCTCACAAGCACGATAGTATTTCAAATCAAGGAGAAAGTACTAGGAGAATTTGAGTCACCAGATCTTAACAGGCTGGAAATTCCAATTGGGAGTCATATTTAACCTCAAATTGACATGAAATCAACATGTTCAAAAAATAATACAAAAAAGTACGATAGCGATCCCGTGCAGAAGAATGTGCGAGAAAAACTGGAGACTACAACCAAAAATATTATGAGTATATACCAGGGTCATCATATGATAGCATATGGTTTGGTGGTATGGTGGCCAAAGACTCAATAGGCTAGGACGATCCAGAAGCTAAGTGGCATCCAAAGGCAAGCGTACCTGGCAGCGACAGCAGCTATGAAGACGACTCACGTTTATATACAAGGCGAAAATTAGTATCTGCCTTTCAACGCTGTTATTTCCAATATCACAATAAAAAACTATTTTCCTACGATCACTACTCAAAGTAGGCTTTTGCACACTCAAATCTAACCGCAAAGTTGATGTTTTCCGCGAGCTGTCATAATTTGACATTATTGGCGCTCTTAAGCAGAAAGTAACTTTGGCGCACGCCTAATTTTATTTATAGATAAAAGAGAGCTAGTAGTTATTTTAATATAAACTGTAGAATAAATAAATATTTTAGTTGATTTTCTAATATGTTAAAGCATCCAACAGTATTTTCCGTAATAATATAAGGAGAAATAGGGAAATCTAAAAAATATCTGACATTAATGTAATAAATATCTGACATTAATGTAATAAGTGTTGCCTACGTACATAGGTACACGAAACTGCAATCTGGAAACTGCTAAGTACAAACAATGGCAATAGGTAGGCAACACAACATACTTGCAATCACCAGAAAGATTTGACATTTTCTAACCTTCTAACCTTCTAACCCAGAGACATCTACCTCAGGCATAAACATAAAAAATTGCCAAAATTGTATCTTTAATTTTAATTTAGTTAATAAGTAATAGGTATGTTTGTTTACTATCGTTCTGTATTCCGTTCAAATAAAATTTAAAAAAGTTGTAATTTATTTAATGAACTATAATATTCATACAACCATAAAATCATAAAGTCTATTGTCATAAGTAGGCAACACAACATACACAATTAATCTTTTGTCTTCGAATAGTAGGCTTAATATGTCAAATAAAGTTCCAATATTGTGATGAAAGTAACACGTTTTTAATAAAAAATTAATTTTATTTTGGTGTGATCGTAGAAAAGATCTTGTGTGTATTTCGAGCAGAAAGTCCTTTGGTAGTCTCGACAGATTGCCACGCTCCGCTGACGCGTCGCGCGGCAACTTTCTGTCTCGACTGCCAAAGTACTACTTTCTGCTCTTGATACACAAATAGCTATTGTTTGATGAATAATACTTATTTATTCATTTCAGGTTCTCGAAGCTGAAGAATGTTTGAATCTAGTCCATGGAAATAGTGATAAGGAAACTTCTCAATAGGGTGCTCAACTGAAAATAGATTCTTTCTTTTTGATGATTAGCAGATCAATAATTCTGAGGGACAAATTACGTCGCACCATATTTTATCAAATTTAATAATGTTGTTTTGTGTTAATCCCCATTTAAAAAATATTATTTGGAAAATTTCCTAAAATACGCCTTTTAGATTTTGACGTCACCAGTATAAATTGAAGCTAGTCACATATTTTGACATGGAACAAAATAATCAGAAGAGAGTGTAGTCACCCAAATTGAAGAAGAATTGAATTGGTAGATGTTTTTTTATTTCCCTCTGTTCAGGCCAAAATATAAATTTGCTGAAGTAACTATTAATTTCATAAATATTATTTCGAAATATTTTGGAAGCACCCCCTACAGATAGTGAAAACTGATCACCTAACCTATCAAGTGAATCATTCAATTTAATTTTCATTAGGCATAATAAGACAAGTTCCTTTTTAAATTTTCCATTTTTACAAAGAGTATCTAGTAAAATTGAATACCAGATTTTTGGCACACCAATATATCGTTTGAGGTACAGTTCTATCAGATCACCAATATTTTTTATCACGAACTGGTTTTTTCTCGTCCACTTTGCGGCAGAAAATCACTACTTGAAGCTACTATTTCACTAACTTCTTCAGAACTTCCATAAAAAGTTAGCTTCTTGCTTCTCTTCAACGGGTTTAATGGAGACGTTGCCATATCAGTTTTACAAATCAATTGGAAGGTGTCCTTTTCGGCTTAGGGACGTTTCGCCCACACCGTTTCGCTCCCAACGTTTTGCCCCGACAGTTTTGCCCCTGCCATTTTGCCCCTGGCGTCGTTTCGCCCCCAAGTAAAATAGTACATATCATTTTACGTACCTGTACATTTTAAAATTACATACTTACTTTTATTGACAGGTAGATAGTGGAACTATATCTTAAGGAAATCAACAATAACAAATTCTACCATCATGTTTCCAGAATTTCACTTGCCCCAAGTATTGATTTGTTAACGTGTAACGTTCCTTGCCCTCACAATTTTTGAAGGTGAAAGAATGATTTTATCAAAAAACGGACTGTGGCAGTCGAATTCTCGTCCCAAACCCCTTATTACAAAATTTTACAATTTTGGATTCTAAATTTTTTGTATTGTATATATTTGTAATTAAATTGTATTTAGTATTATTGCATTTATTTTTTCGGGGGCGAAACGTCCTATAACCGTCCTTTTCAGCATTACTTTGAAGCTTTAAGCTGCACGATACAACACCATGCTTCATTCTGATAAAAGTTTGTTGATACATTTCAATTTTTCTCTTTAATGTTGACGATGTTCCCGGCCAATTGAAAATATGAGGCACAATATTCTTCTTCAAGATAACTCTACCTCTTATTGAATTATATTGTTTATAATTTTCCAAGTCATCTTTGAACTAAAAAAAAATATATTATTTGATAAATATATGAAATGATTATCAATACAATTATTAATTGTTTTCTGTTATTACGTATTTCACTTATATTAAAATGGTCTTCAAAACAAGAATAATTTGTTGAAGTTTGTACAAAAGATCTTCTAACAGTTCCCAACCAACTCTTTCTTTTCTCATCTGTTTTCGGCACAGTAATGAATTTTGTACCCGAAGTTCTTGATGTATTAGTAAGATATGGTACAAAACACGATTTAAATACTGAAGCCATGATAATTTTGAAAAATCAGACATACAATAACACAAATAATAAAAACTGAATATAATGCTTCAAATTTAAATTGAACAAGGTAAACAAAAGAGTGATAGATGACAGATGTCAACATTTTTGTCCTGAACAAGCTCAAATATTCCAATAAAGGAGAAATAAGAAGATGAAACATGGAACAGCAAAGGATGACTATCGACAACTTCACATTTATACTAGTGACGTATCTGCATTTTAAGTTGCATCATTTCAGTAAATTTTTAACCGTAAAATTCTGGTCTGATTGTTTTTGACGTTAGCAAAGATCACAAATAACTATTGTTTCACTATACCTTGTTTTTAAACTAGGAGGAGCATTTTAGGAAACCTCAAAACACACCACTAGAAGTAACTAGATTGGGAGTGTGTTCCGAAAGGGTCGTGTTCAGACTTTTTGAACGAATTGGCATTTACGTGAAATATGTATTGTACTGCTCGCAGTTGTCGTGGCCAATGAGAGATCAAGGCATGTCTGAATATCGAACCATCATTGGTAACAGGCCATGGCGAAAGTAATAACCAAATGTCACATTATGGTGAAAAAATGTATGGTTGGTTATAATAAGTAATTTATATGGAACTTGATAATAATTTTGAGATAAATAAGTATGTAAAAAATGCAATTGTAGCTTTAGATATAGCTAGGCTTAGGTATAGCAAAAACTAATAGTAAACAGAAGTTTTTATATCGAAAAATGCTATAATATTGTACTGTTATGTATGTAAAACTTGATGTAAAAATACTCACAAAAATAAGATTTTATTTGCAATCAACAAGAAAAAACAAGCATGGACTGTAGATTTTGTTTATCAAACTGAATACTTGGTTGGAATATAACAAACGCAAAAAAATGGTAATAAAGATTGAACTAAGGAATATTTTACATGAATAAACACACAACTGACAAATGTCGTTGTCAGTTGTATCAAAAGAGCTGTGTGAAACGGGCGGCAATTTGACCAATCACTAGGCAACAGAAATACCAACTTAAATTCAAATCGCTCCTCTTAGCTTAAAAACAAGGTATAGGCAGTAAAGATTTTGCTGGTGTTTCATAAACGAGGCGTAGCCGAGGCTAGGAAACCAGCCAAGGCATTGAATCTTCTTCTCTGCCATGTGAAACATATACAGATTCTCCAAATTCGTTCCAATTTCACGCAAAATCCAAATTATATATTCACACAAATAATTTTTTCTCTAGTCGCGCGTAAAATGACTAATTACTATATTCAAATGAAATCGTAAAGTCGACAAATGCCGAGGATTGTTACCCTACGCTCTAGCGCAGAAAAGGAATATTTTTCGCTCGCTTATTTAATCAAACCACGCCCTTGGAATTAACTCAATTGGTGAATATTTATGGAACCGCCTTTCTGACTTCTGACCTGACTTCCTATTGGCAAGCGCGTGCGTGTGTTCTTCCCTCTCACTTCGACTATTGACTGATATTCTGATTCGAATTCTGACAAGCCTGAACAAGTCAGATCTTTTTAAGGTTAATCATGATGAATAGCGAAAATGACGATTATTCTAGGGATGTGAGAATAATGAAAAAGAATTAAATAAAAATCGATTTTTAGTAATTCGAAATTGATCGATTTGTTAAAAATCGATTATAATAAAAATAAATCGATTTCTGCCAATGGTCAATAATTATCAAGAATTGTCAAAATTTTTGAAATATTGTCAAAAATGGTCAATAATAGTCAAAAATTGTCAAAAATTTTGAAAAATGGTCAAAAATTGTCAAAATTAATGAAAAATTGTCAATAATTAGCAAAAAATGGTAAAAATTTTGAAATATGGTCAAAAATGGTCAATAATTGTCTAAAATTGTCAAAATTTTTGAAAATGGTTAATAATTGTCAAAATTTTGAAAAATAGTCAATAATTGTCAAAAATGGTTAATGATTCTCAAAATTTTGAAAAATGGTCAACAATTTTGAAAAATTGTCAAAAATGGTCAAAAATTGATTTTTTTGAATTATTTAAAAGTACATGGTCAATAATTATCAAGAATTGTCAAAATTTTTGAAATATTGTCAAAAATGGTCAATAGTTGTCAAAAATGGTCAATAATTGTCAAAAATGGTCAATAATTGTTAAAAATGGTCAAAAATTGTCAAAAATGGTCAATAATTATGAAACATTGTTGAAAATTTTGAAATATGGTCAAAAATGGTCGATAATTGTCTAAAAATGCCAAAATTTTTAAGAAATACTCAATAATTGTCAAAAATGGTTAATGATTGTCAAAATTTTTGAAAATGGACAAAATTTTATTTTTTTGTATTATTTAAAAGTACATGGTCAATAATTATGAAAATTTTTGAAATATTGTCAAAAATGGTCAATAATGGTCAAAAAGGGTCAAAAATGGTCAAAAATTTTGAAAAATTGTAAAAAATGGTCAAAAACTGTCAAAATGGTCAATAATTATCATCTTAATGTTAAAAATTTTGAAATATGGTCAAACATGGTCAATAATTGTCAAAAGTTGTCAAGATTCGGAAAAATAGTCAATAATTGTCAAAAATGGTCAATTAATGTCAAAATTTTGAAAAATCATCAACATTTTTGAAAAATTGCCAAAAATGGTCAAAAATGATCAATAATAGTAAAATTTTTTCAAAATATGATCAGAAATGGTCAATAATTGTCAAAAAACGTCAAAATTTTTTAAAAAATAGTAAATTATACTAGCAGTTTCTGAAAATCGATTTAAACACGTAATTTATATAATCGATTTACTAAAAATCGATTAATATTACTATAGAAATCGATAATAAAAAATCGATTGTGAGAAAATAATGATCGATTTAAATAAAAATTGATTATTTTCTAACATCCCCAGATTTATAGCACTCCTATTATAACCTTAGATAATATAAAAGACTGTTTTAATTATTAAAAATGCGACTGTAGAAAAAATTATGTGTGTTTTTCGAGCGTAAAGTAAAATTGCCGCTTTCAAAATAACGATTTTCTCCAAATGACATTAGAAGTGGCTTTTTAATGACACAGGCAGAAAAAATTTCGTTCCAAGTAATAATTTGAATCAAATTGGTAATCAAAATTGACAATGACATTTGGTGAAGAGAAAATGATGGAGTAAATTGGATTGGATTCTGCGTGAAATTGGAACAAATTTGGAGAAAAAATTATATATGTTTCACACGGCAGAAAAGAAGATTCCATGCCGCGGCATTAAATCTTGTGCTCTTCTGCCTAGTTACACAAATAACTATTTGTTAATGGCAGTTGGAAGGCTACTGAAACGTGGAAAGAAAAATATTGAAAAACTTCGTGATCTCATTGATATCGAAGCATGTCAAATTAACACTTTGTATTTATCACCTGCATTGTTTGTATTTGGCTTGGAATCGTAGATCAACTTTTTCGAATCCGTATTGAACTTCAGAGAAAATAATGTATGTAATAAGATATTCAATTATTCGTTAACTTGAACAGAAGCCATTGCCATATTTTGATTTCCCATGAAGCAAGTGGTTTTTGGCTCATTATTTCAATCTCTTTTTTTTTCAAATGTTTATGAAAAGTTAATTTTATTATTTTTATATAGATGAAGGTTATTTGATTAATTGTAGAAGTGGGGCAGCTCATTATTGTTTCAACAAGAGTAGGTTTGTTTATTACCTGGTACAACACAAGTGGTGACGTCAGAGTGACAATTTGTGAGTATGCAGCGTCTAGCACCGGAAGATATATATCCCACACAAAAAAGGAGCGGTCTTGCCAACTAAGCCGCCCACGGCTGCACACCGTACACACTAATTTTGGTCAATCAGTGGTGGCTTGAAGAAAATGTTTACATTAAATCCATACTGGAATAATATAACCAAAGTATTTCTGTTTATAAGCATGAAACCTCCATTGCCGAATAGTTTTCAATGGAAAAATAATTAGTTTTTTGGTTTATATTCAATATTCAAGTAGGTATATCATTGTATAGTTTGTACAAAGTCAGTGGGAACAGCCCACATATTCATAAATAGTTACATACGTATAAGTAACATCCTAAAAGATGGTCAAAGGACCATACAATTGATTTATCATTACATCAACAAGTTTTCCAAATATACACTGTGTACCAGTTATCTCAATAAGAATGGTTCTCGGACATATCTCCGGAACCTTTTATAATACAGCTTCGAGACAAAAGTTTTGATTATACAAGTGGCCTCTATAAATACCTGTAAATAATGTACAGACTGGTCCACCCAGAGAGGGCGTATTTTAATACTAAAAATCAAATTTCACAAATGTAGCCTAATTAAAGAGTATTTTGAATACGATAATCAGATTTTACGGAAAATCCTTGTTATGGAAAAACGCCCGTAGTGCCGATTCTGCTTAATCGATCTTTGCAGGCTTGATCTTGTTGAAAGCAGTATCAAGGTTATATAATCAACGCAACTGAATAAGTGACGTCAAGTACGCTAGATGAGGCTATTCATTTGTTCCTACAGACCTTGTATTCCTATGAAAATATTGGATATAATTACATAGTTACAATCATGGATTACGAAGGTGAACCTAATAAGCAGCAGACTGGGGAAGACGAGAAACCCGCATATCGATATCTTCTTCCTATCCCGAAAAATCTTGAGGAGCAGGGATATTTTAAGCATTTTTCTTCGAAAATTAGATTACTCTGATTCTGCTGAATGGAATTCAACAATGTTGGTATTGTTGAAATTAACTTTCCTCATCCTATCAATAATAATTCAAATTATATCAATTTTCCCACTTTTCCCTAAATTGGCCATGTTTTCGTTTTTGACTATTCAGTATCCAATCATGCTCTCTAGAGGTGGACCTACCAGTCTGTAAATAATTTCCAGGCTTTCATCATAAAAATTATTGTCCCTATGCTGATTTATCAACGGTTGCTAAGACTTAGTCAAAAGCCATTTTCATGTATTTATTCATTGCTTCGTATATTTCTGATAGTGGCAAAATTGAAAAACAACATACACCTTCCACCAGACTAGTAGCCGCTAACTGCTAATTATGATGTAGGTGAGACGCATGTTTGACATATTCCGGAAAAAAGAAAATAGCAACTACATAATCACAATAGGTGGTAACTAAATAAAGATAATTCCACCGTTGACTAGAATTCTGTCATTACAGGTAAGTAATTACTCAGAGAATTTTCAGCTTATGTGGAACTGTTGATAAGGAGGAAGGTCGATACTTCAGATGGAACAATCCACACTAGATCGTGGTCATCAGCACTTGATATTCCGTTAGAACAAAGGATTTTGCTGAAATAATAAATTATCCAGCCATACCTTGTTCAATATACTTTGACAATCTCTGACAAAAATAAACCAGAAATAGAAAGATGTCTCCTTGATGATGATAACTCGTAGCTGTAAAAACTTGGGATATGAGTTGCAGATAGAAAGGAAATCATGAATGTATGTAGTCAAATTGGTAAACCAGGAGCGCATTTATAAATTTTCATTTGAAGATCCCGAGTATTCCGGACTACAATAGTGCCATGTAGTCAACTATAATTTACTAGGTGAAAATTGAAGCAGTAGTAGACAACACGTTCTGAAGAATGATATAGTGTGCAAAATATAGTGAATCACTGAAAATCAGTGGCCTCATGGAAAAATAGGGTAGAATATATTTAGTTGTTCCGTTTCTTCAAATAATTATAGTCACGCCACTGGATTAATTTGTCTGATCATTGATAGCTACCTACTCGTTCAGTCATCATAGCGACGGCACTTGCCGCCACCTATTTTCATTCAACATTTATTTGTAGAAAAATTGTTTTTTTAATAAATTATAAAACTGTTCTTTTTGAACTCATTTAATTAGGTATTGCTGCAATTAGCATAATGTAACCTACCAATTTGATTCTAAAACTAATAGGTGGTGTGATTCTTCGGTTGTCCCAGGTCTTCAACCTTCACGGCCCTCGGCTTCGCTCATGTGGAGACGGTCGTGGATCGAATCAAATGTTCCTGGGTATCCACAATATTATAATGATGTTCAAAATGGGCGCCAGCTAGATTTCAACTCCATGCCAAGCCTATAAGTACACCCAATCCCTAATCTAGCAAGAGAAAATAAAATAAAAGGACTACCTTCGAACTTGCACCTGTTTTATTATCTCTCTTAATAACTTCACACTGCAATACCTTATGTGATAATAAACAATTAGCATTCATAAACAACAGAAAAAAAAATCAATTTTATACTGACAGTATCGAAAAATATTTGACAGGTCGTTGACCAGTTTTGATTTCCTTAGGTATAATTATTATGGGTTTCCCATTCTTCACTATAGCCCATAAGTAAGTTAACTCCACTTAACCCCAATCCCAAACAATAAAATCATAAGTCTTTAGGTAAGAAATGACATAAATATCACTAAAAAAATAGTTGAGCATTCGCAGTCGGGGAGCGTTGGTACCAATACGGGCGTCGCGAAGGAGAAATCTGTCAAGATCAGATAGTAACAAAAACTAAGTTAAGAGGTAATTTCTACACCCTCACAGATAAAATACCCAAGGCATATAACCTATGATATGTGCAAGTAACAACAAAACAATTATATACAGCGTAATAACAAATGAATAAATGTAACTTATCTTCTAATACTGATCCACCAAGTTGGAAGTTAAAACAAGTTGGAAAGTCCAAAGTCTGAGAGAAATGAGTTCAGATGGTTATAGCTGCCCTACATTTAGCAAATCTTCCATCAGAGGATGCGATTTCCCCAAGAGACTGAAGTTTCCCCAAAGGAAAATGTAGATCCCACATGAAAACCCTTCCAGCTGAAGGGTCTCCACTGAAATCAAACGGCCCAAATTACCAGCAAACGTTCTATATAGCCTGTGTGGACTTCTTTAAAACGGCCCCATACAATAAAAATAATCCGAGCGAATTAAATTTATAAATCCTCAATATCGTGGTTTGGAGCAGGAATATATAATTTAATCCCCCAATTTGCTGGGCGTCTTTGTTTGAAAGTACCTAGTTCCAAAAAATACCTCAAACTCCATAAAATACCAGTACACAAGGACCAGTGTGATCAGGAAAATTAATCCCCTAAATGGGATGTCCAATAAAAAAACAAAGACTTTCCTGGATCACCTGATTTTTCCCAAGAAAAATTCCAACCACTTAGCGAGGCTACTCTTATGATCTTGTTCTCACTTCCCGCCGAATTCTGACAAGACCCAAGTCAAAAAATCAGGTCTGCCAGACATCTGTCACTAGTACCAATTCTATGGTACAACCCAGTTGATCCAATCGAGGTAACGTAAGTAATCTTTGATCAAGTCCGGTAAATAAATCTCAATCAAATCCACACGGATAAATTTTAACCCCCAAAAATGTGTAGTTCTGCCTCAATAATACAGAACGTAACGAGGTACTAACTCGGTACTACCTCGGAGGTAGGCAACCGGTTATGAAGAGTCACATGATCATCGCGCCCGAACATGACAACTGAAGGCGTCTCTGCAAATCAGCCGCTCCAATGCATACGAACAATTGAACTTATCAAACTAACAAGGCCATCTGAAAAGAAGAAGCATATCCCCGGTAGTCGCACTTAAGAGCAAACAAAACCTATTTATGAAAACCAACTTGGAATTCACGAAAACCCATTGGAAAGTATAAGGGAATCTATCCAACTAAGGACAGGTGACGATATGTATGCAGAAACACACTAGCGAGACGTAACTAACTTGTTTAATCTAAAATACGAATGGCCTGGTCCTCAAAATAAGTTGCAACGAATATACATGTAAGTACTCAACAAAACATTATAAACTTTATGAGAACTTTGGATCGTTACAGATCCCCCTTACTTCCAGAAAATTCACTCCGGTGAATTTTCTCCAGCGCTAGCTGCTCGTAGATCCTTAACGCTCCACGTACCCTGGTCAGATCCACGTTCCTACCTTCCTCCTTACGAAGTACGCCCGACCCATCTGGGAGCGAGTTTCTTCGCGTAATAGTTAGAAGCATCAGAAAGGGTAAAGTTTCTCCGCCACACAGCTTGGTGTGGTAAAAACTCTTCAGGCATTCTACGTAAGTTGTAAGGACGCTGACTCTTCTGCGAAGCCTTATCTAATCGCTTTCTCACATCGGCAAAAACAGCTCGTAAACCAAGAGATTTTACTACAGTATCCTCTTCTGTAACAGCTTCATTGTTGTCGTTACGCAGTTCCTCTCTTCGACGAAAATCATTTCCATCCAAGACCATTTTCCTACCGATATTGACAAAATAAGGGTCCCTACCAATGGATTCATTAAAAGAAGTACGGGTGGCGCACGCCAGTTTCGCCAGATTAACATCCCATACCCTGTGGTTATCTGACACATAAGTAGCTATCATAGTCTTCAGCGTACGATTATAGCCTTCCGAGGGGTTAGCCTGAGGGCGATAAAGAGCATTATATCGAATTTCCACTCCGCAAGATGAAGCTAAATTCTTAAATATACCGGAAGTGTACTGTACCCCGTTATCGCACAAAATCATACGTGGGACTCCGAATGTCAGGAAAACCTCTTTCTCAATCTTAGAAGACCTTAGCGGGAAAACGAGAGGAAACTTGCTAAACATATCTATTACGACAAGTATAAATTTATGGCCCTGGTTCGACCTGGGCAAAGGGCCCATAAGATCTGTGGCAATGATCTCCCATGGCTGAGACGCCCGTGGTTGTGGTGACATCAACCCCTTCGGAGGAGTGCTATCTATCCTATGTGCGATGACAATTCCTAACACTTCTTTCCAATTGTGAGAATCCGAAACTAGAAATTCTGAAGTAGGACGAACGTATTTACGAATTTTACCATTACGAATCCTCCACTGCAAAAACTTTAAAGGTTTATCCGTAATTTCCCTAAACATCCGATCGTACCAACGATCACCGGTCGAAACATACTGTGGTTCAATAGAATCTAAAGCAGGGACGGAACGACTAAGAAGGTCTGGTACAACATGTTCCTCTCCCTTGCGATTAACAATTCGAAAATCAAACTGTTGAAGCCTAACGAACCAGCGTGCCAACCTACCGGTGGGATCCTTTAGATTTTGTAACCACACTAGCGAGGTGTGATCTGTAATCACGGTGAAGAGTATACCTTCGAGATAAGGCCTAAGTTTCTCACACTCCATAATACGGCTAGACACTCTCTCTCCGCCGTAGAAAAGTTACGCTCTTGGCGAGTCGACGATCTACTTATATAACTGATCACACGATCACCATCTGGAGTTTCTTGAACTAATACCGCACCAATTCCATAGCCAGAACTATCGCATTGGACTACAAAAGGAAGACTAAAATCCGGGCAGTTCAGGACAGGGGCAGACACCAAACACTCCTTAATCCTTAGGAAAGATTTTTCACACTCGGGAGTCCAAATAAACTTACGATTTTTTTTTCAATAAAGCCGTAATAGGAGATATCAGTGTTGCAAAATCCGGCACAAACCGACGGTACCAAGAAAAGGTTCCGATGACACTCCTAAACTCTTTCACTGACTTTGGAGCTGGAATAGTTAACATGGCTCTGACTTTATCTGGATCTACATGCAAGCCCTCACGGTTCACCATGTATCCAAGGTATTTTAACTCTGGACTACAAAAAGAACTCTTACCCCAACTGACTGTCAAGTTAGCCTTACTCAAGCGAGCAAATAACTCATCTAAAATTTCCAAATGTTTGTCAAACGAATCCGTTACTATAACCAAGTCACCTAGGTAAGAAAATACATTAGGTTCAGCTCAGCTCCAAGCACACAGTCGATCAGCCTCTGCCAAGTAGCAGGTGCGTTATGAAACCTAAAAGGCATTCGACGGAATTGAAACAGACCTCTTCCGGGAATCGTAAAGGCTGTAAACGGACGAGATGCCTCAGCAACAAGAACTTGCCAATAGGCTGACTTAATGTCGATAGTAGACAAGTAATCCGCATTCCTAAGCTTATCAAAGACGTAATATATGGGAGAGGGTAGCTATCCCTTTCCGTCACTGCATCAAGTTTACGAAAGTCCACACAGAACCTCATCGTCCCATCTTTCTTCTTTACCAACAATATGGGAGACGACCAAGGACTTTTCGACTTTTCTATGACACCCTGAGCTAACATTTCGTCCAGCTCGCTGTCTATTTGCTTCTGGATGACAGGCGACACCGGGTAATATCGTTGGTTTATCGGAGTGGCATTACTCGGCGACCGTAGTACAGCCCAGACTGGACCCCATAAGTACACGATTCCTTCTCACTAATGCATCTAATATATGTAGCTTTTTGGAGATCTGTCAACAAAGATGACCCACGTAGATGATCTACAGTATCTAAAGTCACAGGGAACTCTGAGAAACGCCACTCATCGTGTCGTAAATCGGGAACAATCTTCATCACTCGCCAAAAGTCCAACCCTAATATGAGACCATGAGGGTCTCCTAACACGATTAACACTGGTAAAACCTTAAGTCGATCTCTCAACACGAAAGGTACCAAACATTCACCCAAAACTTCACATAATTGTCCATTAGCCATACGGCAACTAGATTTCTTAGAAGTGTCTATATCCAAACTTAAATTCCGCAGTAACTTCTATCCACTACTCCCACAAATTGTTCTCGATGCTCCAGAATCTAAGAGTCCTAGAATCTCCGTTTCCAAAATTCTCACTTTAAGATATGGTCGTTCGTCATTCGTAGCATGCTCGAGGATAAAATCATGAATAGGTCTAACGTTGATCGTGACAGTATTAGCCACACCTATCCGACCACTTAAGTGCGCTGCGGGTCGTTTCCCTGGCTGCAATTGGTACAATTCCTAACAGTCACCCCTTCTTTCTTACACTTGGAGCAAAACAATTTCCTAGGTAACAAGCATCCGATCGCCTTGTGTCCGGGTTGATTACAACGAAAACAAACCCTTTTGTTTGGCGCTGTATTGCTAGACCTCGGTGCAGAACTCGGTTTAAAAGAAGAAGTGGTGGCAATACTCACTTCACTACAACTTTCAACTTCGACAAAAGCCAAATCTTTATCTTTCTCCAAAATGTTCGACCTTCTCGCATTAGGCTCAACATAATTACGGATACAGTCACGTCTATTTTCCATGCTGTGACATATATCTCTAAATTCCTCCATGCTCGTCGGTAAGGGATCACGTAATCGGTCCTGATAGAAAGGATGTAAGTTCTTCACAATAAGTGCTAACTTAGTATCCTCTGGGATCCTACAACGCAGACGATTAAAATAAGCATTCATTACCGCCAGATATACACCAATAGACTCCGTGGAATGTTGTGTCCTCCTAAGTAGTTCACTGTGATGAGCCGACAAAAATTCCTTCCGAAGCTCTTTCACCAATTCATTCCAACTAGACACTCTCATTCGTGCATCTTTGTAAAATTGGTACGCTTTATCAGAGAAAAGATCTAACCCGGATTTCAACAAAACATCCTCCGGAACGTGTCGGGCCACTTTAAGTTCCTCTACCATCTCAAAGAATGCCGACACCGACATTCCCTTAAGAGATCCCGAAAACTTCTCAATCCCCCACTTGTGAGGTGAAACCATCTTATTAAAAGGACTAGAAGTAGCTGGGCTAATAACCTGGTGAGGAGATATATTAGGCGAAGAAGCGCGCGCCTGACCTAATCCTGCCTGAAAAGATTGATTGATTCCCGAATATAGACTCAAAGCTGCTGGTATAGGGGATAAAGTTTCCCATGCAGTTCATCAGACAAAGTTGAAACCCTAGCTAGAAATTTGGATTTAACCGTCGGCTCGGCATCAAAATTATACCCTGCGGACGGAGTCATTCGATCAATCCTACCTAAGACATCATTGATTTGAGTTTGAAGTCTCAATGCATCCGCGCATACAGGTGAAGTACCTGAATAATTAGAAACGGCAGTGGCCAACTCTTTGAGCTTGGCATCAACAGTAACTTTGTCCTCATCAAACGAAAAAGGATTTGCAGTATAGGTAAAACTTTCATTGACAGCTTCATGTCTAAACATAGCAGCCAAATTAGCACGCATTTCGTCAACTGTACCAGTCGGAACACCGCGAACCTTTAGTTCATACACAAGATAATCTTTTTTCAAGTAATTAGGTATAATCTTACCTGGCATCTTGAATTAAATTTAGGAACTCCACAAAACAGGAAATCAATGAATCAGAAATTATTTTAAGGTATATAACCAGTGGTAAAACAAATTAATAAGACACAGGGGGTTGATTTATCGTAGCATGAATTACCTCTTTATCAAAAATAATTTTTCCTTTATTTACTTGGGTAGTGTCACTATAAATATCCAATTCTATTTTGATCTGAAATTCCTAGTGATTTCAATAAAAAAAATCACCGTAGATCTTCCGCATGGGCGGTTGATAATCCAGCAGTCCTGTCAAAATGGCAGGACCTGTCAAAACAGTATGACCTGTCTAAATAGTATGACCTGTCAAAATAGCATGACCTGTCAAAATAGCAGGACCTGTCAAAATAATATGACCTGTCAAAATAATATGACCTGTCAAAATAGCATGACCTGTCAAAATAGCATGCCCCACGTTGGGCGCCAAACTATGTAACCTACCAATTTGCTTCTAAAACTAATAGGTGGTGAGGTTCTTCGGTTGTCCCAGGTCTTCAACCTTTACGGCCCTCGGCTTCGCTCATGTGGAGACGATCGTGGATCGAATCAAATGTTCCTGGGTATCCACAATATTATAATGATGTTCAAAATGGGCACGCAGCTAGATTTCAACTCTATGCCAAGCCTATAAGTACACCCAATCCCTAATCTAACAAGAGAAAATAAAATAAAAGGACCACCCTCGAACTTGCACCTGTTTTATTATCTCTCTTAAGAACTTTACACTGCAATACCATATGCGATAATAAACAATTAGCATTCATATACAACAGAAGAAAAAAAATCAATTTTATACTGACAGTGTCGAAAAATATTTTTCCTTAGGTATAATTATTATAGGTTTCCCATTCTTCACTATAGCCCATGAGTAAATTAACTCCACCTAACCCCAATCCCAAACAATAAAATAATAAGTCTTTATGTAAGAAATTACATAAATATCACAAAAAAAATAGTTGAACATGCGCAGTCGGGGAGCGTTGGTACCAATGCGGGTGACGCGAAGGAGAAATCTGTCAAGATCAGATAGTAACAAAAACTAAGTTGTAACTTGTAACAACATTGATTATGATACTATTCAGTTTGATGAGAATTGATATCATAATACGAACGTCATCTCATTCCAGTTTTACTTGGTTATTGCGACTTACTACTATAATAGTTGAACAGGTATTACTTATTGCGTGGTGGAACGTAAATTGCATTCAGGAATTCCTTAATCCGATTTGGGTATTACCTTACTTCAGGAAATGGTTGGTGAAATCGTGCATAAGTCTTTGTAAAACATTCTTATCGTTCGAGGTGTAATGACGTAGAAAAAATGATTACATCGTCAAGATATACAAGCGAAGGATATTATCCATAACTAAATACTCCTAATGTTCTTGTTCCGTCGTAAAAGTAGTTTTTTCTATGTCTTTCTCTTCCATTTGGATTTGGTGACAACCACTTGCCAAATCAATGGTTGAGGAATATTGAGGAATATCTAATAGATCAGTTATGTTGGGTAACGTACATCTATCATTGATAGCTTTCGCGTTTAGCTGTAGATGGTCAATTACCACGCGCCAATTTTTGTTGTCCTGATGCATCGAGTTTTTTGGGAACCACCCATATTGGCGATGACCACGGTGAATTGCTTGGTCGAATAATATTGGAATCTACTTTTTTTATTTGATTTTGAACTTTGAAGTTATTAGTGGATGTAAACTTTTATTGAAATTTGATATTTATTTTTCAAGGTTGTCTTGCTATTTTAACAAATGTAAACTTCATATAGTTGAAGAATGCAGCTCTCAAAAACATTTTGTATAATATAGGTATTTTACCATTATATAAAGGCCTTGTACAATGGTATTAGTTTTCGCACTCAAACAGTTCTTAAAGTCAAGCAACTCTACCAAATGAGCGACGGAATAACTCACTCATTTTCCAAAAAAGCTACAACAAATTAACACTTTTGGAACGAGGTAGAGTTCAGATTGTCTATTAAAAATGTCCTCTTTTCTAAATAACATATTGGACATTATTAATCATTTTTGTCTATGATATAATCTAATGTAAATGGACCTTAACAAAATATTTTTATTGATTGTCTAGTTATCGAATTTTTCAAGTGCCAGTTAGGTGAAACATTCATAGAATAATCCTTGATAACGGCAGCTCGAATGCTACCGATACGTAGATAATGAAAATTAAAATATTCGAAAAAGATTGTGGTTCATTTAATATTAAAAACCAACCAGGAATAAACTTATGTCTGGAAGAATGGAAGAGTGGAGAAAACAACACAATAACAGCTGATTAAGTTGGATGTTGAACGGATGTTGGCGGAGGGATTTATGCCTGTTGAGATCGATTGCACCGTTCGCCTTAAAATAGTCTTAAAATAAAGTAAAGTAAATAAAGTCCTAGTTAGCGTTGCACCACTCTCTAAGAGTTCCTCAAACTAGTTAAGGAGCAGTTAATATTAAGTTCCCGATTGGGTCGACTTAAGTTCGACTTCCTGAATGACATTTTCGAAGTTGATTTTGATATCCTCGAAATAATAGACTTCTAATTCCCGAGATGCTTTCCAGTCGATCTGATCATTTCCACGACAGGAATGAAATTTGCAATTTATCTATAATTTCGAGTGACAAAGTAATGTTGTTTAAGGGATTTAGGATTGATAGAGCTCAAAAATTTCGAAATTATTTTCAAGTAAAATATTACCTAATGAGGCAACCTATAAGACCAAATGATCAACTATTATTACAGAAACAACAGCGCGTTGCCTATTAATCAGTTATTAACAGCACTTTGGTTTTATGTCTGCGCTGGGCATTTGATAACCAATTCTGAATTCTGAAGTTTGTTGTTTTCTTTGTATTTATAGGTTAAACGTTCACATTTGATGCGGGCGAAAGCTAACTGTAACCACCGTAAAGATTACATATTATTAGATTTTTTCAACTTAAAAATATAATCGGGTGTTCCAATAGGAAGTGAAAACTGGAAAATCAGGAGAAAACTGCCTCTCACAACTTACAAGTCCGTGATATTCAAAGGATCATCTTTGGTATTTTAAATTTCGTTTATCATTTGTATTGATGTTTCTCAAGTTAATATATTGACATGAACTTATTTTATTTAAAATGTTTTGCAATTTAAATAAATAAATTGTTTTATTCCATAAACGTGAGCGTCGACGGAGATAAAAAAGATGTTCAAAATATGTTTCTATTCATTAGATAATTCTTTATTTCGAGCGATCCGTTAAAACCTATGTAACAGTTCATATAAGATAACCTAGGAAAGTAATTTATTGTTTTAAATTTTTTTCTGAAGAGCCATAATTAATTTTATTGAGAAGCGAAGATTAAAAATAACATCAGTTTTATCGCTGGAATCCTTGTAAAGATACTGTCCAAACACAAGAGAATTAAAACCGTGACCACATCTAAAACAAAAAAAAAACAAGTAGAAGTCAGTGACAAGTCCGCCCACAACACTCTATCACTATTTTAATTCACGTAATAAATTATAGTTTTATTTATTTATCTAATACAAACGTACTTGCTTTATCTCATTGCTTTAACGTGATTGACAGTATCTTGGTTACAATTTGACGTCAAAATTCGAATTTTGGATTGTGGGTGACACGGAACAAGTATCAATGACATTTGAATAATAGATTTTTATGAATTATAGATGGTTAAGACGTATATAGCGTTGGCCACAGAAAACAGTCCACCCCAATAGTTGGCAATATTCCTTAAATTTTAAGGAAATTGGGAAACACGTCGATTTTTGTTCTAAGGGGGACATATTTTTACGATACAGGCATCTGTCAGTTATCAACCCCCTACCTTCCACTTCACCAACCCCTTATTTTTGAATAGGGAATATACCATGTGCGGCACATCATTAGAAAGGCATTTAGATGGAGTATTCAGACATATAGTGATCGTCCACGATTTTTTCGATATTTACACCATCTTTGCAAAAAAAGCCTTAATTAATTCAAAGTACAACACCTCTCAAAAATGAAACGCAACGCTTATGGTTTGCTAATGTGTCATTTTTTCTGTAACATAAAAAGTAAATTGAAACAGTTATTGCAAATAATTAGTAATTTGATACTAATACAGTTTGTTTAACATTGTTATTAGTTAGTTTTTGAATACTTCCAAAATATATCAAATTATATATTTGCTTTTTAAAAAGAGAAATACATTTATTTATTTAACAATTACAACTATCAAGAATCATCTTAAGGCTAGATGACAATCCTGATAAAGTGAAACCTGAGTCTGGATTGTCCATTGGTCTGTTAGGATACATGGTTGACGATTTTCCCATAGTATCGTGATGAAAACGATGTATCGGAATAGTAAAAGGTATGTTGGAAACTAGTCTAGTAGATGGGATTACATAATTTGAATCTCTTGTCAAATTGTTCTTAATTTCAGAAGATGGTTCATAGACATTGTGTTTGGTTTCTTCTCTCCATTTCTCTAGAAAGGTAACCAGACCCAGTTGTTGGTTGAATTTTCAGAGCCTCCAAACTACTAATAGTATCGTTATTCTTGGGAAATACGTCTTGTGTGATAGATTTTGAAAATTGAACCGTAGTATTTGAAACTACTTCGGGTAGTAAAACAAGAGGGTCATCCAGAACTGGTAATTGAGTACGTCCTTCTATACCTGGCATCGGATCATCGAGGATAGTATTAGCTTCTACAGCCTCTCCCTCCTCATCCTGGATATTCGCTGAAGCTCTTCTTCTAATCGATCACACCACGCAAGCAGCTTCAACCACCCCTTCATCGTGAATTGAGTGAAGCTAATTCGCCCCAACCTAAGGCTTAAATGATGTAAACGGGAATTTATTTTCTTGAACTCATTAAGTTTGTTCTCAGAATTACCGTACTGCCTAATATTTTCCGCTAAAGTAATTAATTTTTGTTCACAAATTTCTAAGTCATGATTAGGCTCTAAACAAGAGATTGTAGGAGCACTCTGACCACCCGTTCTCTCTATTCGCAACGCATCTCGCAATGAAATCCGTTTTTCTGCTACTGTATTACCTATTGGACAACCTCGAATTTGTAACTCGTAGGTAAGTTCATCACCGTTCAATCTATTAAATTATATTTCGAAATTTAAACTGAAACGCAAAGGCGCACCTCACCTCAGCTTACCAAAAATAAGTGAAAACGCCTACAATACAGTAGTTAGCGCAACAATTATTATTATAGTCCTGTCCGCATAAGCCTAGCTTCTGTGCAAATCAGACAATCCAAAAAAATAACCTACTGCGCATGAATTAAGTCTGTGCGCATTTTTAAATATCCTAAATACTTACAGCGCATTTGAAGCAATGCAATTTGAATATCTCTTCCATGTACTAAATGTAATTCAATGTGTTTATTTATGTATGAAAAGAAAATAAGCCACGCTCACAGCGCATAAATTAATTTGACTTCAATTAGTAAAAGAATATGAATTACTATTAAAATGTCCTAAACGTGAGAAATTAACTATACCCAATACTTATTACTTACTAAGTTAAAGTACACACTCTAATTTAAGCAAGTGTAAAATAAAACCATAAAACTAAAAGAGTAAAAACCAATTGAGTATTACTTAACTATCTAACTAATTCCAAGAATTATGTATTCACTAAAAATTTTAAAATTTAAAAAATCAATTTAACTACTCAGAATTTTCCCCACAAATTGTGACGTCACAAAAAGCAGAATTGAATATCAACTATCGATTATTGTGTTACTACTAACTCGTTCCAAAGAATGTATCTTGTCATTGATTGAAGGCAGTTCTATGTTCCATGTTCAACCAATGTCAAATATCAACTAAAGTATCATCTAAATATCTCCAATAAGATAAGATGTATCTTTATATAGACCTAACAGGATTTACTTCAATATGTGATACAAAAAAGATTCCTCACTTTTGGGGACTGATAAACGTTGGGGCGCCAAATTGCTACCAGTACCCGGTGTCCAGTTTATTTATTGTGTACAAGACAGGTGACAAGAATATATTTATTTTCAAACAAAAATTCGCATTCATTCAACAATTCCTTATTGTTTTTAGTATCTCTTCACAAAGGGGCAATATACAATAAGGGTTTAACAAAGACCCTTGAAACGACTAGTACGTACTATTCGCCTTACACTATTCTGAAGATAGTTCACAGGTAGGTTAAGGTATTAAATTTCTATACTAATAAGTTAAATATTAAATAAAGAATATTGGATAAAGTTGAGTTAAGTGTTTCAATGATTTACTGTATTGTATTTTTCTAGGATCCAGGGAGTGAGAGCACAGCTCCAAAGTGTGGAATTTCTGATTAAAATATTTGAAAGATCTTACTTGTATACTTCGATGATGTGTTACGATTCACCCTAGAATACAAATACTCAATTAATAACTGTGGTTTGGATGCATAATAGTATATTATTCTACAAGGTCAGCAAGTTTGGGATTCTTGCACTGCGCGCTATGATGCCCGAGGCGAAGCGAAGCAAAGCCGAGGGCCTTTAAACTTTCCTAATACCCAACAAAATTAATTTTTTGTCTCTCAGAATCTAATTTCTTACGTTTCTCTTCTGGTATATGTGAAAATGCTATACAATCCAAAAATTGATAAATGGCTAAGATATATCTTAGGACCACTCCAATTTTTTTCAGGGGTTCCATATGGAAGAACTGTGGTGGGAGATCTATTTATTAGATAAACTGTCTCTGCCCAAAAACCATGATCACACGAGGAGTGGTTCATTATATATCTTGATTTCTCAATAATGATTCGATTCATTTTCTCAACTACACCATTTTGTTGCGGGGTATAGTGAATGTAAAACTGATGTTGAACAAACTATTAACGAATTCAATTCCATTATCAGTACGATTTTTTTTACTTCTCTATCAGTTTCGTTTTCTGCCTTCAATTTAAATTCTCCAAAATATAATTGTGCTTTATTTTTGGTTTTCAAAAAATAGAAAAGGACTTTTCTGGTACAATCATCTATTAAGCTAAGGAAATATTCACTGCCTCCCCAGGACATAACTGATATTGCTCCACATAATATCAATATGCAAAAGTTCTAATTTGAATCTCTATCGGAAAACAACACATGAACATTGGTAGACAATGGGTTTGCTTTTCAGTGTTAACGGAACTGGCGGAACTCTTTAAATCAAAACTGGAAATTTGCTCGCGTTTCGCAGTTTATCCAGTATAGCATTGATAAATGGAAGAGGGTAGGCATCCTCAATTGTTACCTCATTAACTTTTCGATAGTCGATATAAAAATGGTTCTTTCCATCTTTCTTCTTTACAATCACAATCGGAGAACTCCACGGACTGGTAGAGGGTTCTATCACCCCCTCATCTAACATCGTGTCTTTCTCGGTACTGCACACCTCCTGCATTCTTGGATTTTAGGGTCGGTATTTTTATTTGATCGGACGGGAATGTAGCAGACGGATTTCGTGCTCAACTAGCATAGTTGGACCTTGGAACTTCTCAAACATCATGAGTTCGTGGTTCAAGAAAATGTTCAACTCCTATCTCTGATCTTCAGTCAAATTTATTTCTTCTCTAGGAATGATTGTCTATAACCATAATTGTTGTTATCTCTTAAATATACCGGGGATAATGCAGATTTCCCAAATTTGTTATATTCTTCACTGACTCTCAAGTCCACAAGAGATGACGAAGAAACTTCGGTAACAGATTGCTCTTCGTCAACCCCTAAACTCCCCAGGGAGAACGCAGAGACTTCGGAAACAGATTGCTCCTTGTCAACCCCTGAATTTCCCAGGGAGGACACAAAGACTTTGGAAACACATTGCTCCTTGTCATCCCCTAAACTTTCCAGGGAGGACGCAGATACTTCAGGAATAGTTCACTCCTTGTCAACCCCTAAACTTCCCAGGGAGGACGCAGAGACTTTGGAAACAGTTTGCTCCTTGTCAACCCATAACAACATCAGGGAGGACGCAGAGACTCCGGAAACAGTTTGCTTCTTATCAACCCCTTAACTTTCGAGGGAGGTCACAGAGACTTCAGGAATAGTTTACTCCTCGTCTACGCCTAAACTTTCCAGGGAGGACGTAGAAACTTCAAAAACAGATTGCTCCTTGTCAACCCCTAACAACTCCAGGGATGACGCAGATACTTTGGTAACAGACAGACTTCCATAACAATTGTCTTCGGCAAGACGCTGGTTGATTTTTTCCCAACAGATGACGGGATAGTTCACGGGAGAGGATGTTTCAAGGTAATGTATACCGTATTTTTGTGTAATATCTTTAGTAACATGTCTTGCTTTGAACCCAGTTATTTCTCCGTTAGTGTCACGTTTGAGCTTGAATACCCACTTTGATTTTAGTAGGTTTGTCTACCAATGTACATGTGTTGTTTTCCAATAGAGATTCAAATTCATGTTTCAGGGCTTCCAACCATTTTCCACTGTATATTCAGCTTCAGTAACGTTTATAGGTTCCTGTAGTTCTTCGGTTTGGTAGAAAAACTTGGGATAATGTTTAACAGTGCGTTATGGTTTTGAATAACGAATGTCCTCTGACCGCCACGAGCAACGCTCCTTTTCGCTATCGACTGTCTTGAAGGCATTAAATACCTTTATATATTATGGAAAAACCATTAAAATATATAAAGGTATTTCTTGTCTAGATAAAAAAAACAAAAACATTAACTTCCTTCGCAATAAATTACTGTGGTAAGGCCAAAATTATATTTTATAATCAACTAGATTTATTTGGAGTAACCGTGATATCATTGATCACATATAGTGTTCTAAATATGAAATAGTATTTGCCATGTGTCCATCTAGCTTTCTGCTTCTTGAGTCCCTGTACATTATTTTCAAACAAAATATTTTTTATTATAAAACTATTATGTTATACTTCCGTGCAAACATTTGCAAGCTTCTTCTGATGCAGAATAACTGTTTTAAACCATAGATTGGATACATTATAAAGCAACACGTTCTCGATATGAATTGTACAATCAGATTCAAATAACTACGTATGTTTATTTCTTTCAAGCTAATATTATCAACGAATAAACAATTTTGTTGTATTTTATGTGGAAGTGATCACAAGTATTTCAAAGTTAATCAATATTTCCATCACAGAAATAATTTATTTTAACCCATAAAATTTTCCCTCCATGTATATAAAATACAATTCAATCTTTAAAATTAGAAAAGTATTGGAGCTATCAGTGATAATTTCACTCGTACCATTACAACATAACGTTTAGTCATAATTCAGATTGTTTTCAAACGTATAGTATATTTCCTTCTTGAGATTGTTAACTTCATTCATTGATCCATTTTGTATTGTATTTATGTGGGACATAATATGTTGGAAAGCTTTCAGTAGATTCAATATTCCAACCAACATAGTGTGCCCCATTATATTCAAGTTTCCCACATATCCCTAATCTGCCCGAATTTTTAGGTGAGCACAGCTCCCAGGATATCTCCCAAGACACCTTGACAACATCTTAACGACCCATCACTGGGATACCAGTCAACTATTTCAACTATCCCAGTCTACCGTTCCGGGAGGAAAGAAAATCTACCTAAAAAGTAGAGGCCTAATTTTTTGCTTCACAACCAGGCAATAAATGTTTTGATGGTTTTGAATTTCGCTTTAAGAGCTGTAGGGGAACTTGTTCAAGTTAACGTAAGTTTTGAATTTTTTTTAATTTTTACTCTTTTCAATTTATAACGATTATATTTACATTACAAAATATATTACAGAGAGGAGAAAATATAAATTTACTGTTTGGGTCCTTACTCTGTGGAATCTGCTCATATTACTTTTTTAAATGAAACTATGTGATTCTAATTAATTTATCTATCTAATGAAAAACTTATGAAAATTCTAAGATATTGTGACGCGTATTTCACCTACCCTTTGGATTTTACCAACAGGGCACATCACTTTGGTCACCCTCGATGCAAAATCTTTTATGCGAATGCTCGGGCGCCAGATTTTTTACGTGGTTTGCTCCACGGCCCCTTGACCCTTAGCGTCCAGAGATCCAGATAGCCTCAGATGGAAGTTACGGAAAATTCCAGGGGTCTCGTTAAATTCGACACTTCTGTAACACTATAAACCCTCAGACGACTATGCTACGGGTTATTAAGAAAACACTGATTAGGTCGGTTTGTATATTACCAGGTTTTTAATATCCACAGGGATAATGTACATAAATATTTACAGTAATTTATATTTTCAGAAAAATCATAAATCAAATATTTTCAGCGGTGCCAAACAAAATAAATATAATACAGCGTGCAAATGCGACAAAAATATTCGTGTTATGCAAAACTTGCCGGTAGTACGTGCATAAGCAACGGTACGATAAACTAGATGTAAGCAAGCTTTTTTAGTTATTAGTAACAGACAAAGCGATATAAGCAAGGCGTGAGTAAACAGTGAGCAGTTTTAAAGGAAGAATAATATTACAGTAGTGAGCAAAAAAAATCAACAAAATGAACAATTTAATCACAACTACAAAAGGTCGTGAAATTGGGAGTTCGGGAAAACGGATCGACCACTGATAATGAATACGGTGAATTTAACTCGATATTCAATCAACCAATGACATCGGCCTCAGACTTGTTTGAACATCATAAACTTATTAAAATAAATGAATAAAAAAATAATTTACCGGCTGATGGTTGGACAACGCATGGAATAATCCTCGCACTCGTCCCACGATCAGTTTTAATTTCAAAGAGTCGAAATGAAAAATTTAATCAAAAATACAAGGAGATCGTTAATTTGGTAGGTAGGGAAAACGGATCAATCACTGATGATGAAAACGTTGAATTAAACTCGATATTCAATTAACCAATTGCATCGGCCTCAGACTAATTTGAACATCGTAAACTTATTAAAATGAATGAATAAAAAATAAATTTCTTGACGAACTTCACCGGCTGAAGGTTGGACAACGCATGGAATAATCCTCGCTTTCGCCCCACGATCAGTTTTAATTTCAAATAATCGAACAACATTTTTTAATATATTCAGGTAATTTTTGGAACCGGACAATTGGTATAAGGATTTAATTCGGGAAAACAAAATCTAAAATCCAATATTCGATATATTGAGCATTCAACTAAGAATTAAAACAAACCCAATATAAAAAAAAATTCAACAATAATAAAACTGAAAATAAATGTTCTTATCTATTGCAAAAAAACCACTCACTAGAATACTGTACTAAATTTCGACAATCAGAATATCGAAACTGCTAACGGAAATATATTTTTAAGCGGAACAAAATATATTCTTTGGCTTTACTGAAACAATTTTTCTTACTTACTCAAGAACACGGATTCACTGTAACTACACTTTCAAAATTTAAGGTCGGAAGGAGAGATTATTGTCGAAAACAAACGGTAGCAGAGCCCAAAATCGTTCGGTTTTCGAATTTATATCCCAATTCCTACCTACAATTTTTGCCTTATCGGAATCATACATGAAATTAATTTACTTTAAACTACAAAAAAGTCCGGACGTCCTCTGGTCTTTGAATTTTTGAAAATCAAAATTAATAAATTTCATATTTTTAGTTTCGTATTCATGTGTTTTGAATTACTAAGAAAATATAATATTGCGGTAAAAAAAAATCAATGTGGTAGCAGAAAGTATCGGAAAGTAAGTAACGAGTTATATAAAAATAAAATATACTACGGTAAAATTTAAAAATGAGCTTCAAATCGGTGGCCCACAAAAATTAGCAGCATATAATTCAATGATACATAGAGCATTTTCAGTGCCTATATGAACAAATATAATTTTGATAGAGAAATTAATATAATTAAACAAATAGCCACATCCAACGGTTATCGATTAAATGTAACAAATAAATAAATTGATAACAAAGAGGAAAAAGTGGCATTATATATATAGTGGCTTAACACTCCCGTAGGAGTAGCGCCGCTTTTACGAGCTTTCTAGATCCTTTTGTAAGGGTGGATCAGACCACATTTCTTTTCTCATATTTTTTCTACTATTTTTAGCCATTGCTTCCTGTCTCTTCCCAGTGTTTAATTCCCATTGTCTTGAGATCACCTACTACCTCCTGCAACCAATTTATCCTGGGTCTTCCCCTTCTTCTCTCACTACAAGGCTTCCACTCTACCATTGAGTATATTATTCCTTTCTTACCTACTCTCCATATGTGTCCCAACCATTTTAATCTTTGCTCCTTAATTTTCTTTACTATGTCTTTTTTTATCTCTGGATATTGTTCCATGTTTGTTCTTCTTCTATATTCTTCACCTATTTTTTTGGTCCTAATATTGTTCTGAGTATTTTTCGTTCCTGTATTCTCATATCCTCTTGTTGTTTTTCATTCATAGTTAATGTTTCTGCCCCATACATCATCACCGGTCTAATTATTGTGTTATATATTCTTATTTTCGTGGGCTTGCTAATTATTTTATTTTTTAACAATTTTTTGTTAGCCTGAAATGCTTTGTTTGTTGCAACGATGCTTTCCCTTATCTCAGTCTCTCTGTCCCCATCACTACTTATTGTTATTCCCAGATACTTAACTCTATCCACTTCTTCCAATTTTCACGTTTTTTTGATCACAGTTCTTTTTGAGTCTTAATAATTTGGTTTTATATGTATTTATCACAAGTCCAATTTTCTTTCCTTCCCTTATTATTTCCTCCATCATTTCTTCCATTACCATTCTGTTTTTAGTCACTAGTGCTACGTCGTCTGCATACTCTATTATTTGTCCTCCTCTGGTTCTTAAATTTCCTTTACATATTTTTTTCAATGTATTTTCTAGTGCCAAATTGAATAGTGTTGCCGACAGAGAGTCTCCTTGCTTGACTCCTTTATTATATGTAAACTTCTCCGTTTTCGCTCTTTGAGTTATTACTTCTGCTACGCTCCGGTCTAGTGTCATTTTTATTAATCTTATTAGTTTATTATTCACTCCTATTTCATTCAACGCTTTCAGTAATTGATTCCTTTTATTGAGTCAAATGCTCTTTGGAAGTCAATGAATAGTATTTCAATGTCTATGTTATACTTTTCCAAAATTTGTTTTAGTATGTGTATCGCATCTGTAGTTGACCTTCCTTTCGTAAATCCGTACTGATATTCTCCACCTCTGTAACCTGCGTCATGCAGTCTTCTTTTTATGATTGTTATCTTATATGCTGCATTCAGTAGCGTAATTGCTCTGAAGTTTTCACATGCTTGTTGGTCTCCCTTCTTGTGTATTGTTACTATTTCTCCCACCTTCTATTCCTCCGGCATCTCTTCTTCTTCCCATATTTTATATATCAATTGGTATAATTTTTCTAACAGTTTTGTCCCTCCGTACTTGATAAGTTCCATGTTAATTCCGTCTCTTCCTGGCGCTTTTCCGTTCTTACTCCTGTTAATTATCTCTCTTATTTCTTCTTCAGTTGGTTTCTCAATTACCTCTTGTTTGTTCTTTTCTTCTATATCAACCTCTTCTCTTACTTCTGTTTCTGTTAGTAATTCCGTAAAATATTCCACCCATGTCTCTTTATATTCCGTATCTTCATTTACTATTCTTCCCTCCTTGTTTTTTATTCCTGTTTGTTTGGTTTTGTATGTTCGGGTCTGTGCATTTATTTTTTGATAAAAAGCTTTTGTGTTCCTCGCATAACTTGTCCTTTCTATTTCACTAATTCTCTTTTCAATTGTTGTTCTCTTAGCTTGTTTTATTATTTTCTTTGTTTCTTTTCTTAGTTTTTCATTAGCTTCTCTTTCTTCATTTCTGTTCGTCCTTATCCATTTTAACCATGCTTCTTTCTTTTTTCTATCATTTCTTTGCATTTTTCGTCGAGCCATTCCTTCTGTTCTCTTTTTACCACCAATCCTATTTTTTTGTTTGCAGCTGTATTTATACATTTTTCTATCCTTTTACATCCTGCTTGAATTCCACTAATTTCTTCTGTTTTATTAATGAATTGTTCTTCTATACTATTTCTGTACTCGTTTTGTGTTTCTGTTTTTTCTAGTTTTCTTATGTTCCATTTTTTGTTGCATGTTTTAGTTTTATTTTTTATCTTCATCTTTTGTAGCATAGTTCCTGCAACCATGTAATGATCCGTATCAGCACACGCCCCTCTATATGTTCTGACATCTTTCATTGTCGACCGTTTTCTTTTTGTTATCAATATGTGATCAATTTGTGTATATGTTTTGCAATCTGGTGATCTCCACGTAACTTTATGCCATTTGTTGTGTTAGAACATCGTACTGCAAATAATCATGTTCATTTTTACTGATAGATTACTTACAAATTCTGTGTCCATTGTTGTTTGTTTTTTCATGTAATGTATGTGTGTCGCTTATCTGTCTGTAATATTGTAATATTCTTCTTTTCCGATTTGCGCGTTCAGGTCACCCAATAATACTATCGTGTCTTGTTTTGGTATTTTTATTATTTCCTCCTCTACCTTTTCATAGAAGGCTTCCTTTTCGTCATCTTCTGCCATCTCTGTGGGTGCATAAACATTTATTATTGACAGATTGAAGGGTTTCGCCTCAATTCTTATATTCTCTCATCGATTGGTCTAAACTCCATTACATTTCCCTTTAATCTATAAATAAATATAAATAAATGATATGATATAAATGATACTCCTTATTGTCCTTGCTGTTCTCTGCCTGAGGAAAATAATTAATATTTCTTTTTTTCAATACTTCCCACCCCCTCCAACTTATTTCCTGCACCGCTGCTACATCAATATCATATTTTTCCAATTCCCATGCAATTTTCTCCATCTTTCCTGGTTCAAGCATTGTCCTCACGTTCCAAGTACTAATTTTAATTTCTTTATTCCTACGTAGTTTTTTTTCTTTCCCCTGAAAAAGTGGTATTATAATTAATATTTTCTGAAAAAACTAGGGAAATACAAAATTACAAAACCATCACATATGCTGGTAATATTTCTAATAATATTTCAAAGATAATATCTTCTTCAACAAATACAATCATTTCTTTTAAAACAGAAAACAATGTAAGTAAAAAATTGTTAAATGTAAAAACAAAAATACCCCATTTAAAAAAGTCTGGGATATATAAACTCAAATGTCCAGAATGTAATGCTGTCTATATTGGTCAAACAATTAGAAATTTTGAAATCAGATACAATGAACACTCACGAGCATACAAATTAAAACAGCCAGATAAATCACATTACGCAAAACATCTACTCGACACCAATCATTCATTAACACCTAAAACAGAACTAGAAGTACTGCATATTTGTGATAAGAAACAAGAACTAGATTTCCTTGAAGAATTAGAAATTAGAAGACACTTAAGAGACCCACATATGAAGTTGTCAATGAACCGATAAATCTAGGGAGCTCTCCACTATTAAATTGTCTTCTTAAGTAACAATTGTGAAGATCAGCAGATATAGTTTTCCTTGGTTTCCTATATCATTGCACAGTTATACTTATCTTAAATGGGAAAAATATATCCAGGATATCCCCATAGGGCTAAAAATACCTAAGCTTTATTATTTGTAATATCATATCTTCTCCATTTTTCTATTCATGTATACAGGGTGTCCCAGAATTTTTTAGACAGGCTATAACTCTAAAACGGCTGAAGATAACTTCATAAAATTTGGTATGCAGCAATTGGACGGATTTTACAATATTGCGATTCCCTCATGACGTCAGCGAAATCATCAGCGTAGCTATGACGTCATGTCATTATAAAATATCAAATGCAAAGGTGGTCGTGTGACTGCTCATATTAAAGGTCTTTTTATTCTGAATTCAACCATGTAATACACTTAGTATGTTAAAATTTATTAGTTGTGTATTTTCGATCAAAAGGAGTTTAACAAAATAAATAAAAAAGTTTAACAAACAAATTTAATCACATGAAAATCAAGGCAATAATACCATTATTCTACAATTAATTTTCAATAATGTGCTCAAAATGCCCCCCTTCCGCTTCAACACAAGCCTCAAACCTTCTCAATAGTTCACGCGTACATGCCGCTCTTATCATTTCTGGAGTAACAGCTCTACATGCTTCTTTTATTTTATTTTTTAAATCGTGAACATCCCACAATACGCTTGTAGTCGTTCTGTTCAAGTTTTACGAAATCTCAAATAAATATCGTAGTTAGCCATGGTGTCAAAATATTTTGACATTTCAACGAAAACAGTGAATGTAATTCTCGCAGTTACTATAATAATTGGCAGAAGTGAATTCGTCTTAATCGAAAATGCCATTTTTATTCATGTATAATGAATACGTTGATATGTTGATGATTTTTGGAGAATGTAGAAGGAATAGCCGCAATGCTCGTATTCTTTATGCAGAACGATTTCCTGAAAGACGCATCCCATCTTGTCAGACATTTTATGAAGTTGAAAGAAAGTTGCGGCAAGGTTCATTTCCTACTTCCAAACACACGCACCATGAAAAAGTAGCTCGAACGCACCAAAATGAGGTAAATGTTTTAGCGTACGTAGCAATTAATCCTCATGTATCAGTTAGAAGTCTCGCCGAAGAAGTTCATGTTAGTAAAAGTACAATTCAAAGAATTCTTGCAAGTCACAAATACCATCCATTTAAAATTCACTTAAATCAGGAGTTACGGCCCAATGACTTTGTCCGAAGACTTACATTTATAACACACATTCAAACTATGATGGAAGATAATCCAAATATTTTGAATAGAATCTTGTGGAGTGATGAATCACGTTTTCATAACAATGGTCTCGTGAATCGTCATAACAGTCATTACTGGTCTGCAGAAAATCCGCATTGGGTAAGAGAATCTCGATTTCAAACAAGGTGGGGAATAAATGTTTGGTGTGGGGTATTTAATGGAAGGTTGATAGGGCCTTACTTTTATGATGGAACATTAACTGGTGAACGTTACTTGATGTTTCTGCAAAATGAGTTACCAGATTTATTGGAGGATATTCCATTAAATGAAAGAATAGAAATGATGTGGCAACAAGATGGTGCTGCTCCACATAATTATGGTAGGGTAACGCAGTTTTTAAATAATAGATTTCCTTCTTTCTGGATCGGTAATGCAGGACCATGTCTATGGCCAGCGCGATCACCAGACCTAACACCCCTCGATTTTTTTATTTGGGGTTATTTAAAAGATATTGTATACTCAAATCCACCACGCGATGTTGATGATTTAAAAAATAAAATAAAAGAAGCATGTAGAGCTGTTACTCCAGAAATGATAAGAGCGGCATGTACGCGTGAACTATTGAGAAGGTTTGAGGCTTGTGTTGAAGCGGAAGGGGGGCATTTTGAGCACATTATTGAAAATTAATTGTAGAATAATGGTATTATTGCCTTGATTTTCATGTGATTAAATTTGTTTGTTAAACTTTTTTATTTATTTTGTTAAACTCCTTTTGATCGAAAATACACAACTAATAAATTTTAACATACTAAGTGTATTACATGGTTGAATTCAGAATAAAAAGACCTTTAATATGAGCAGTCACACGACCACCTTTGCATTTGATATTTTATAATGACATGACGTCATAGCTACGCTGATGATTTCGCTGACGTCATGAGGGATTCGCAATATTGTAAAATCCGTCCAATTGCTGCATACCAAATTTTATGAAGTTATCTTCAGCCGTTTTAGAGTTATAGCCTGTCTAAAAAATTCTGGGACACCCTGTATTGAGACAATCACAAGATAGGTCACTCACTATTTGGTCTAGCCAAAATATTGAACATCAAGTAGGCATCACATAAAATGTAACTTCAGTCATTCTGACGATGATATGTCAATATCGAAATAATTATCGATATCTTAGAATTTTCTAAATTTTTTCATTAAATAGTGGAATTAATTAGAAACAGTTAGTTTCATTTAAAAAAGTGATATGAGAAAATATGAGTTTTTGAATTGTTAGTTTTTGATATGTTACATCTTTCCGCTCGGTTCCCTGCAATTTGTGGCAGTGCTTACGTGAAATGCAACGAAAGTATTGTTATAGGAAGCCAGTGAAGGGCGCGCTATTCAAAATATGAAAAAGCGGCAAAAAAAAGAGAAAAAAATTGTTATGCCTTGGAGAAAATGTGCCACTTCAAATGTACTATATTAAATGGCCTTCGAATAAGTTTGAATTGAAGCATCATATTTTGCAAGTAGAAGAAATACAGTTTGAAAATATAGAAGCTAGGTATAGATAAATAGCCAGTAGTCATAAGCTCCAATAACAGGGTCCATTAAAAACAAGTTTGATCCTATTAATAAGTGTTAGAATATAATATCATTAGTAATCTAATGTCAAATAGTGTTTTTTAGTTAGTTGTTGTGTCAATGTTTTAAGATGATTACGTTAATGTCATAAAATATAAAATGAAGTAAAATTGATATTTTTGTACCATATCATTGTATTATTTTACCACTGGAACAACAATAAGAAGTAATAAAACTATTACAGAATTAATAATGTAATAATGTATTATTTTACCACTGGAACAACAATAAGAAGTAATAAAACTATTACACAATTAATAATATATAATATTTCAGTTTATTTTCCATAAAATGAACGAAAAGCCGACTGTTCTTGAACTGAAATTATGAAAATGTTAACCCTTAACTGGTCCGGAGCCATATTAGTTACATTGAAGGTCTGGCGTAGTCTTGGAGACTACTTTTTTTATAGGCCAAGAAAAAACAATAGAAAAAACATAGATGTAAATAAACTAAATATTTTATTCGGTATGGGTATAATATACATTGAAAAGTAAGATGTGTAAAAATGAACGCATTTAAAACAAATCATACAAAAATTGTAATGAAAATAAAATTCCATAGAGGAAGATTTGAAAAAAACACTTACTTGTAAACGGAGAGTTGCAAAAAATAGTAGAGATAAAAAAATCTAGGTTCACAGTATTGATTACGTTCTTGAAGTAGTAAGTGAACAAAAAATTATGAAAAAGTCAAAATATAACAAATAAATTTAGCTCCAGCATGAGCTAAAGTTGACTAGTTTTCATATAGGTTTCATTCATTGTAAACAAATGGGCTTATGGCACTTGAGACATAAATATTTTGTCATTCTACGCTTTTTAGGAGGACATAAGTGACAAATCTACTTTAGAAGAGTTTCTTCATAACGGGGGTCCTCCAAACGTACCCATTTACTCCTTCCGGCCATATTTGTCAAACACTGATACACTCAAATAACTAACACAAAGGGTCCGACGTCGTCTGAGAGACGACTATTGAACTACATCTTATTATATATGACAAAAGAATGTCACAATAATGTCACAACTACACATACCTATTGTGCTCGGATAGTAGAGAGATTAGATAAAGTATGATGTTTCTGAATGATCCTAGTGACCAATAAGAAACAGATATTTAAATCGCGTAGTCTGCTAGACAACGTCGGACCAGTTGAGGGTTAAATATACAGAGTTTCACGAGAAGTAATTAACTACACACTGAGTAACTTCTTTCATCTAAATATAAAGTGTACAATCAGTATTTTGTCTTTAACTTGATACCTACCTATCCTAACCTATCCCTAACAATAAGTTTACTGTTAAAGTTTATTATGATACTTAATATTTACTGCTCAATTTACCAATAGAAGTAATAGGAGTCAATTTTCTTGCAAAGAATTTGGGAAACAAAAAAATTATCACAGAGGGATATCAGAAAATACTTAGATATCTTCATACCAGATTAGTTAAAGAGAAAATGCTTTACTATTGAACATACAAACCTATAGACTATGAAGAAAACATAGTGCTGCTATTTTTCTAGGCATTACTAAAGCGTTTGATGTGTTTGGAACTGTGGTATGTGTCCTAAATACCTGCTATTAGTCTTTAAATATACCTCAGTGATCGAACACCACCAGTAAAAGTGAATAACAGTTTTATGCCAAACATTTATACCTCAACAAAAACTTCTCCGGGGCTTCTCACTGTCCTATTTGCTTTACAATCTATCTGTGCTGTTACAATTATGATTGAGCACCAGAACATATGATTTTGCAAACATACATATTGCAGTATGTAGATGACATCGCCTTTTGATCAGTCATAATAATCTCAAGATGTTGAATGTGAATGAGCTACAAAATGTTATATTATAACAGAATAGTAAAATTGTTTAACAGGTGCAGTATGAAGCGCAAAGTCTTAAAACTCAATGTATAATCTTCAACATGTTCAGTAACAATAAAAAAATATATATTTTCAATCAAAAGTCACAACTTACTAATGACATCAGTTCATGCACAGGTTTTCAATACAAAATATATTCAAATAATTCCCAACATACAAGAAAATAATTTTTTTGAGTACTTTAAATCAAGAATACAAAAAACAATTTACAAAAGTTTATTACCCAATAAAGCGAACATAGTGTAAAGTCACAAATAGTAAAATACATAAGTACACAAAATATATAATATCTGTTGACGTTCTGTAACTCAACTTAGACAAAACATTCACTACACTATTTTGAATCCTCTGTGTTTTATCTATCAATATTTTAGTAGGGATGTCTTATGGTTTAAATAATCCCTACATATGTAAAGTGCACCAATATTTGGAAAACATACATTTTTCCTATTTGTTGTATATGTTTGCTTCAATTTATATTCTCACCTTATTTATATTTCCATTCCCTATTTTTATCTGAATATCAACTGAGTTCATATTTTTACGTATAAAGAACATATCAGTAATTTTTTCAAATTACTTTTACAGCTTTTTCGTTGTCAACCATCTCTGGTTTTTCTTTAAATCATTGTTCACCTTTTTTCTCCGAGTTATCTTAAATTTTACTTGTATAGAACAGAATGGTGTCATCAGCAAAAGTAGAGTATTTTATGTGCAATTGTGCTTTTTCTGGACTTACAAATAAGGTATTTAATTTTTGTAATAATTGTTGTTTCCTACTTCATTTATCTTTGAATATTTTCGATCACCTAACTGAAAACTCTCTGGTTTTTTTGAATTAAATTCAGGTTTTCGTCTTGAGTCAGCTGCACTACCAACCACTAATGCAATAATTTTCAACAACGTACACCCTACCCTGCCCATTTTTAATTTTCAACAATTTTAATATTTCTCAGTCTTACTTCGAGTTTTTGTAATAGAGCAATTCCACGTGATGTCATGTGACAGTCGCCCTGATGAATCTGAGAATAAACAAGCGTTCTTTGCACAACAAGGTATAGCGTTACAAATGCTCATTTCGGTGAGTCTCCGGAGTTTAGTGAGTTTTAATTTATTCAATCAGTACTAACCGCGTACCCTACCTTCACTAGATTTGCATTATAAGGTACTAGAAGAAATGGTTACTGAAAACAATTAAGAAATGTCCGGTATTGGATTGGCATAGAAGAACTACGGAGGAATGTGTAACTAAAAACGTTATCAGATGGATTGATTCTCTTTTATTCTGGCAGATAAGAATAACGTGTTTCGCGAAATCTCTCGATATAAGTAAAAAATCGAAATTTCATAAAAATTTATGTTGAGCTAATCAGGCCTGAACGAACACTTTTATTTCTTTTTAATATAGGGAAAATTGGTAGGACTGAACTGATAGCCGAAAGTCCATGAATTTGGTATTTATCAGTTTTTATGAGTTCCATGATGGTGGAAATATGAGATTTCTGTAGACGATTAAATGTCCTTAGACGATTAAAGTCAATAATTCATACATTGTCTGACGTCCTAAAGTAGCTGGCTAAGTTGTGGAGCAAATTTACGGTTGGTGCCCACTTTACATTGAAACTTATACACCTGTATGAATAGCTAGACCAGAACGAGTTCTGAATGCTTATTTTTTTTGAGCCTTCTGTTTTCATATTTGGTATGTAACGATTTATTCAGATTAATATTTTGATTATTCAATGATTATGTGATTTATGTAAAATTATTTGCGATTTGTCAAATTGATAGTCCGAGTATAAACTTTTTATTCGTTATATGTATAAGTTAAACAAGAAAAGGCGGCGTCCTAATAATTTTTTGTTCAATATCAACCTTAAAATTTAATCGGAGATTCACTTTTACCCGCCTACTCTACCGACGAACAGTTGCCGTTAGCATAAGTGTCTAGTTTTCTCACTTTGAACTTTTAGTAATATTTAGATCTTTGGAGATAAGCCAGGGTACTCTATTCAACCATATTTGGTAATCACCTAACTTTGTAGGGAAATACATTGGCACAATGTGGTTCTTAATAGTTATTTTTATCGTGTTTGAGTTCATTTAATTTTTATTTGGAGCTCACTTCGACATTGTTTTAATTGCTTAGGTATTTTGAAAGCCATATCTGACTGTTTATAATAAAAAGGATCATTAAATCCATACAAAACAACCAAATCACAAATCCAAAATATATCCAAATGATTGTTTATCCTTAGGACGACTGTCATTAGTGTCAACTTGTCAGTTGGCCTATAAATAATGTTTACTATTTATCTACTGTCATATATAAAAGGTAAGGTTACTGTTGTTACTGATTTGAAATGGTATTTCAGTGGCGAAGCTGCGGTGAAAAAACAAACTGCTTAGATAGACGATTTTGAAGACATATTTTGTCAGTTTTCCCGTATGAGCTCGTTCTCCTTATCTGGTTTCCATGAGTTATGGCCTCATGCACCGTTTATAGTATGTTACAGGTTCAAACTTATTTACTTTAAACTTAAAAGCAAACATAGCATAATAAATTGAGGGGAGACTAACACTTACCGCCTAATAATTATATTAAGAGCAAAACAAACAGAACTAAATTAAAACTTCAACTTTAAAATAAAACTTAATGATAACATTGTTTATTTACATATTTACAATATAATAAATTCTTCTTTTATTGTTTATTTACTTTAAACGGTCTAAACATACAAGGTTACCCCTACCTAAGTGTCAAGCTGACCAGGTGATGACCAGTAATTATGGTTGGTACTTAGACTTACTCATCTTATACATTTAATTGGCATACTGTCAATAGTTTATGTTCTCTCTTCTTCCGTTTTGTTTATGATGGCTGCAATTTTGACTACATGAGGTTGAACAATTTTTTTTCGAAGCAAAAGGAAATCACTCTTGGACTATTTTCTTTCTTTTCATGTCTTGTAAAGCGCACAAGGGGATATTTACGAATAGTCTACTTGAAAGCCACTCCACCTTCAACTTTTTATGTTACATTCTGAAGAATTACTCTGATTGGTGATTGGCTGTAGTGCACCTGTTGCTGTGTATTTAGCTGAATGCCTATGACTAAGACGGGTCGCTAAGTAAGAGTATTCTTGTTTTCTTATATCTCATCGTTGGCATAACATAAGGAAGGACAGCTTCGATACTAACTATTACGCCACTCTGATACTTATAATTGTTAAACATTCAGTATAATCCGTTAAATACTTAATAACCATATGAACCTATTAGTACTGATGAGGGGAATTGCGTATAGTGTTGAATAGGTAATTTTGTTTGAACTTTACTTTAGAACAACTTGTACTCAGATATAAAAAAAAAACACTTCGCAATCTCAATTTCACTCTCTTACAATTACTTTCAGTAAATTTCGTGAAACTGTAAAATAAAACTATCCCTCAGGATATTTACTCACCTACCCTTTACTCCACTGCAACTAGCTGAGGATTTAAATAATGTATTTGACAAATTGTGTATCAAGTACTAAACCCGATTAACTAAACTGGTTTGAATAGTGAAACGCCCTTAATGTTGCCTGGGTATGCACCAAACAAAGTTTAGTTAAACCTGAAGGAAGTTTGAAAAAGTCGAAAAATATAGGAACTTTTTTGGGTGAGAAATGTTCGTTGGTTACAATGCTTGATGTTATTTGAGTTTTGAGAACTCTCGTTCATAGTTACGGACGTGACGGTTGTTATTTGAATTCTGAATTACATGTATTTCATTAATAAAACGTGCAACAGTTCAAATAATTAGAATCAACAACTTTTCCTTGACAGTCACCTCATCAAATCTAATCAACCTTTCATGAGACATTGACATAAGTTACTTAAGTTTCAAAAACAATAGTTGAAAGTTGAACCTTCAATATTGGGCGTTTAATTTCTCGCCTTGATTTATGTTGCGACCAAAACATTGTATAAGCAATAATGTGTGAAGGCTGGTATATCTTTACTACGTCATTGGTGAATACTAGCTTAAAATTATAAACTAGTTTATTGCTTTAACGAGTTTGTGTAAACGGTGCATACGGCCATTACTCATACAGCTTTTGGAATTTTTGTTTTGAGCCCTATTGCAATACAATGTCTTTACGGAAACAAAATCTGGCCTTAAGATCAACATCGTCATTTGTCTCAAAGACATTAGTTCGAGGTCTTATCGATCGAATTCTCCGATATCTTGGTTCCTCTTCTCTATCACTTTCCTCCTATAAAGAAGATAGGTCTCTGTCCATTATTAAAAAAGACTTCCCATTCATCGTAAAACGGGTCCTTTCTATCAGATTACGGCTGATAATATTGACGGTTCCTTTATAAGCATTTATCAGAGAGAACTGTCAAAAATAACTCCTGGGTTAAAATACAACGGTGCCCTTATATTTTAACCTAGTGTTCAGAATACGTGTGTAAAAATTGCATGGAAGAGGTATTAAAATGAGAATAAATAACTTCTAATACTTGTAACTTCTATTTAAATGATGAACACAAGCTCGAAATGTTTCAATAACTGACAGTGGTACTGTTATTGACGGAGTTTTTCAAAGTTTTCAAATAATTTGGAATCACAATTATTCGTCTCATAATTTAGTTATCATAAGTATTTGGTCTCCGCTTTTCTTCCAAATTGAACAGAAATAAAAAATTTATTTAATGAAAATTTTATTACACCTATGGTTTCAATTGAATGAAATACAATTTTCATTCAAAAAATGATTCTTTCAGGTATTTTATTTCATAATTAAAAATGTTTGCCAAAACATATCAGACCAGTAACACAATGCTTAAAATAGTACATTGTTTACCGAGTGGGAAAAGCCTAACATTCCTGGACAACTGTGAAGATTAGCAACACAGAGTCCAGGAATGTGTCATTTTCTACAAAGTAAACATACTATTTTTCAGCAAATCGTTTAAAATTTGACAGATAGTAATTAATCTTGAAAAAATCGCGAATAATTTCATTCACAAATAAATGGTGCTTTCAAATTCGTAACAAAAAAAAACTTGGGTTATTATGGAAACGTATTAAGGTTGAGTTGTCAAACTTGGCGCATATAAATTTAATTGCTGGTGTTCTCGAAAGTGAAACGATAAGTGATGATGAATTTTCCATTTCTGGGACTCCTCCAGAGCTGGTTGAGGCAGTGAATACTGCTTCATTAGAATTATTGCCAAGGAAATCAAAAGAAGAGTACGAATATGCATATAAACGTTTTATGGATATCGGAAAAATGAAAATACGAGTTTTCTTTCAGAAAATGTTGTAACAGCATACTTCCTAGACCTTTGTTTAAAGATGAAATCTTTAACATTATGGGCCAATTATTCAATGTTGAAGTCAACCCTTGCAATTAAACACAATGTAGATATATCTACATATTCAAAACTTCGTTCTTTATTGAAATGACAAGCTCAAGGTTATGGGTCAAAGAAATCTAAGATTTCAACGAAGGAAGAAATTGAAAGATTTAACCAGGAAGCTCCATATACAGAAAATTCAATGATTAAGATCATTTACAAGGTTTTAATTTCTATTTAGATTACACACTCATTTATTTTTTAGGTGGCTTCAATATTTGGTCGGGGGCCTTAGAATGGATGAGTTAGTCCAAATGTCTACACGATATAAAAGACCTAGAATCTAAGATTCTAATTAGAAGACCAAAAAATCCAAGATCATTTGTAATTAATCAGATGTACTTGAATGTTTATTTAAAGTATGTTTCGTTAAGACCAGAAAATATGAACAGTGACCGATTCTTCTTCAAATTTCAAAGCTGAAAGGGTTGTAGACAAGTGGTAGGTATTTATCAATTTAGAAAAATGTCTAAAATAGTTGCTACTTATTTGAACTTGGTAAACTGATAGCCGAAAGTCCATTAATTTGGTATTTATCAGTTTTTATGAGTTCCATGATGGTGAAAATATGAGATTTCTGTAGACGATTAAATGTCCTTAGACGATTAAAGTCAATAATTCATACATTGTCTGACGTCCTAAAGTAGCTGGCTAAGTTGTGGAGAAAATTTACGGTTGGTGCCCACTTTACATTGAAACTTATACACCTGTATGAATGGCTAGACCAGAACGAGTTCTGAATGCTTATTTTTTTTGAGCCTTCTGTTTTCATATTTGGTATGTAACGATTTATTCAGATTAATATTTTGATTATTCAATGATTATGTGATTTATGTAAAATTATTTGCGATTTGTCAAATTGATAGTCCGAGCATAAACTTTTTATTCGTTATATGTACAAGTTAAACAAGAAAAGGCGGAGTCCTAATAATTTTTTGTTCAATATCAACCTTAAAATTTAATCGGAGATTCACTTTTACCCGCCTACTCTACCGACGAACAGTTGCCGTTAGCATAAGTGTCTAGTTTTCTCACTTTGAACTTTTAGTAATATTTAGATCTTTGGAGATAAGCCAGGGTACTCTATTCAACCATATTTGGTAATCACCTAACTTTGTAGGGAAATACATTGGCACAATGTGGTTCTTAATAGTTATTTTGATCGTGTTTGAGTTCATTTAATTTTTATTTGGAGCTCACTTTGACATTGTTTTAATTGCTTAGGTATTTTGAAAGCCATATCTGACTGTTTATAATAAAAAGGATCATTAAATCCATACAAAACAACCAAATCACAAATCCAAAATATATCCAAATGATTGTTTATCCTTAGGACGACTGTCATTAGTGTCAACTTGTCAGTTGGCCTATAAATAATGTTTACTATTTATCTACTGTCATATATAAAAAGTGAGGTTACTGTTGTTACTGATTTGAAATGGTATTTCAGTGGCGAAGCTGCGGTGAAAAAACAAACTGCTTAGATAGACGATTTTGAAGACATATTTTGTCAGTTTTCCCGTATGGGCTCGTTCTCCTTATCTGGTTTCCATGAGTTATGGCCTCATGCACCGTTTATAGTATGTTACAGGTTCAAACTTATTTACTTTAAACTTAAAAGCAAACATAGCATAATAAATTGAGGGAAGACTAACACTTACCGCCTAATAATTATATTAAGAACAAAACAAACAAAACTAAATTAAAACTTCAACTTTAAAATAAAACTTAATGATAACATTGTTTATTTACATATTTACAATATAATAAATTCTTCTTTTATTGTTTATTTACTTTAAACGGTCTAAACATACAAGGCTACCCCTACCTAAGTGTCAAGCTGACCAGGTGATGACCAGTAATTATGGTTGGTACTTAGACTTACTTATCTTATACATTTAATTGGCATACTGTCAATAGTTTATGTTCTCTCTTCTTCCGTTTTGTTTATGATGGCTGCAATTTTGACTACATGAGGTTGAACGATTTTTTTTCGAAGCAAAAGGAAATCACTCTTGGACTATTTTCTTTCTTTTCATGTCTTGTAAAGCGCACAAGGGGATATTTACGAATAGTCTACTTGAAAGCCACTCCACCTTCAACTTTTTATGTTACATTCTGAAGAATTACTCTGATTGGTGATTGGCTGTAGTGCACCTGTTGCTGTGTATTTAGCTGAATGCCTATGACTAAGACGGGTCGCTAAGTAAGAGTATTCTTGTTTTCTTATATCTCATCGTTGGCATAACATAAGGAAGGACAGCTTCGATACTAACTATTACGCCACTCTAATACTTATAATTGTTAAACATTCAGTATAATCCGTTAAATACTTAATAACCATATGAACCTATTAGTACTGATGAGGGGAATTGCGTATAGTGTTGAATAGGTAATTTTGTTTGAACTTTACTTCAGAACAACTTGTACTCAGATATAAAAAAAAACACTTCGCAATCTCAATTTCACTCTCTTACAATTACTTTCAGTAAATTTCGTGAAACTGTAAAATAAAACTATCCCTCAGGATATTTACTCACCTACCCTTTACTCCACTGCAACTAGCTGAGGATTTAAATAATGTATTTGATACCCACTGACAAATTGTGTATCAAGTACTCAACCCTATTAACTAAACTGGTTTAAATAGTGAAACGCCCTTAATGTTGCCTGGGTATGCACCAAACGAAGTTTAGTTAAACCTGAAGGAAGTTTGAAAAAGTCGAAAAATATAGGAACTTTTTTGGGTGAGAAATGTTCGTTGGTTACAATGCTTGACGTTATTTGAGTTTTGAGAACTCTCGTTCATAGTTACGGACGTGACGGTTGTTATTTTTCCTTGACAGTCACCTCATCAAATCTAATCAACCTTTCATGAGATATTGACATAAGTTACTTAAGTTTCAAAAACAATAGTTGAAAGTTGAACCTTCAATATTGGGCGTTTAATTTCTCGCCTTGATTTATGTTGCGACCAAAACATTGTATAAGCAATAATGTGTGAAGGCTGGTATATCCTTACTACGTCATTGGTGAATACCAGCTTAAAATTATAAACTAGTTTATTGCTTTAACGAGTTTGTGTAAACGGTGCATACGGCCATTACTCGTACAGCTTTTGGAATTTTCGTTTTGAGCCCTATTGCAATACAATGTCTTTACGAAAACAAAATCTGGCCTTAAGATCAACATCGTCGTTTGTCTCAAAGACATTAGTTCGAGGTCTTATCGATCGAATTTTCCTTCTATAAAGAAGATAGGTCTCTGTCCATTATTAAAAAAGACTTCCCATTTATCGTAAAACGGGTCCTTTCTATCAGATTATGGCTGATAATATTGACGGTTCCTTTATAAGCATTTATCAGAGAGAACTGTCAAAAATAACTCCTGGGTTGAAATACAACGGTACCCTTATATTTTAACCTAGTGTTCTGAATACGTGTGTAAAAATGGGATGGAAGACGTATTAAAATGAGAATAAACAACTTCTAATACTTGTAACTTCTATTTAAATGATGAACACAAGCTCGAAATGTTTCAATAACTGACAGTGGTACTGTTATTGACGGAGTTTTTCAAAGTTTTCAAATAATTTGGAATCACAATTATTCGTCTCATAATTTAGTTATCGTAAGTATTTCGTCTCCGCTCTTCCTCCAAATTGAACAAAAATAAAAAATTTATTTAATGAAAATTTTATTACACCTATGGTTTCAATTGAATGAAATACAATTTTCATTCAAAAAATGATTCTTTTAGGTATTTTATTTCATAATTAAAAATGTTTGCCAAAACATATCAGACCAGTAACACAATGCTTAAAATAGTACATTGTTTACCGAGTGGGAAAAGCCTAACATTCCTGGACAACTGTGAAGATTAGAAACACAGAGTCCAGGAATGTGTCATTTTCTAAAAAGTAAACATACTATTTTTCCGCAAATCGTTTAAAATTTGACAGATAGTAATTAATTTTGAAAAAATCGCGAATAATTTCATTCACAAATAAATGGTGCTTTCAAATTCGTAACAAAAAAAAACTTGGGTTATTATGGAAACGTATTAAGGTTGAATTGTCAAACTTGGCGCATATAAATTTAATTGCTGGTGTTCTCGAAAGTGAAACGATAAGTGATGATGAATTTTCCATTTCTGGGACTCCTCCAGAGCTGGTTGAGGCAGTGAATACTGCTTCATTAGAATATTGCCAAGGAAATCAAAAGAAGAGTACGAATATGCATATAAACGTTTTATGGATATCGGAAAAATGAAAATACGAGTTTTCTTTCAGAAAATGTTGTAACAGCATACTTCCTAGACCTTTGTTTAAAGATGAAATCTTTAACATTATGGGCCAATTATTCAATGTTGAAGTCAACCCTTGCAATTAAACACAATGTAGATATATCTACATATTCAAAACTTCGTTCTTTATTGAAATGGCAAGCTCAAGGTTATGGGTCAAAGAAATCTAAGATTTCAACGAAGGAAGAAATTGAAAGATTTAACCAGAGAGCTCCATATAAAGAAAATTCAATGATTAAGATCATTTACAAGGTTTTAATTTCTATTTAGATTACACACACATTTATTTTTTAGGTGGCTTCAATATTTGGTCGGGGGCCTTAGAATGGATGAGTTAGTCCAAATGTCTACACGATATAAAAGACCTAGAATCTAAGCTTCTAATTAGAAGACCAAAAAATCCAAGATCATTTGTAATTAATCAGATGTACTTGAATGTTTATTTAAAGTATGTTTCGTTAAGACCAGAAAATATGAACAGTGACCGATTCTTCTTCAAAGTGGTAGGTATTTATCAATTTAGAAAAATGTCTAAAATAGTTGCTACTTATTTGAACTTGGTAAATCCGACAGAATATACTGGTCACTGCTTTCGACGGTCTTCTGCAACAATATTGGTTGACTCTGGCGCCAACATAACTAGTTTGAAGAGGCATGGCAGATGGAAGTCATCAAACGTTGCTGAAGCATATATCGAAGAATCTCTTAACAATAAGGTTGAGGTGGCAAATAAAATTTTCACAGTACAAAATTTTCAACAAAATAACCCTATCACCCCGCATGTTGTCCAAAATGTTTTTCATGGTTCTAATAATGTTCCTCCGATGTTCAATAATTGAAATTTCAAATAATTGTAAATATAACAAACTGATTTTAAAATTCTGCAATGTATTGATTTCAAAATATAAATAAATTCCTTATAAACAATGTGTTTTCAATAATTTATGTAGAACACCAACAACTGTAAGAAAATATCATTTCCTTACAGTGAGGAAGTGAATAGGAAATCTTGAGTTTTTCTTTAAGAAATTTTGTCTGGAATGTCAAAATTTCCTAGCGATTTGCGGAAAAAATCACTACTCAATCACAATACTTTATAAATAATAGCTAAGCACATTTTCTAGACTTATCAAAAACAAACTTTGTCAATTAACTATAACAGTTCTTTTTTTCCTTCAAGACGGATAAAATATTTTAAAAGGGGGCGGTTTAATAACCCTAATAATCAAACTCAATTTAATTGATTATACCACTATCCTTAATACTATAACAGTTGGTAATTTGATAACAAATATGTATATAGTCTAATAAACTTATGCTTATTAGTAATAGTGATTGTTGAAGTTAACTAATTATTTATCAATAGAAACCGATTAATTAACCAATCCCGAAAAAATCCACTAAATGCTTTACAGTGGTCAGAGCTTCACTTTATCTACCAGGAGCGAAGTCATTTACACTATATACTTATTATACTAACCATTATTATTGTATCTAACATTAATATTGCAATACAAGCTATACACGAAATTTTGAGTATTTGTTTTATGTTAGCCTTCATCACCAACTGACTACTTCCAGCTATTAAGTGATATCGTTATCTTCTTTTCCTGACGTTAATTTAAAAAAATCTAGCGTCTCAAAAACTGTTGTTTTTGTTCGATAACAACCTTCAAATTTATTTGGAGATCCAACCTTACCCACCTGCTCTACCGACGAACAGCTGCCATTCGCATCTAGTTTTCCTACTTTAAAATTTAGTTGATGTATCGGTTGAATTTGACACTACGTCTATTGTATATATTAAGTATTTGTATATAGTAATTACCTGTCCGATATTTTCTCTATGTTTCTAACATCATTTGCTCACTACGAAAGTACTTCAGTAGTTATATAATTTCTGTCAGCCCAGAGTTTTAGGGACTACTCTGCCATCATCCTTCCGGTGAAGTGGTGCAGGCTGTAACCACACCTGTCTTCACATCATTCACAACAATTTTATATTTTGTCGCTAGGTAAAGTAAATAATAAAACTAGCGCCTACCTGGTAAATGTCCGTATAGATAGATTCATGTTAGTTGTTTCTTTTTGTTTGTTATAATTCATAATTGAGGGTAGTAAGGGGTTTTGTCTCTTGTGGATTTTACTTTAGTTTTTAGTTACCGTGGGACTACTGATTTTGTTTCTGGCTTTGATTATATCACCTTTGGGGTGTAGCCACAGTAGTCCAAATACTTTGTCAGTTTCAGCTTGATAAACGCTAAAGTTTATTAGGGTTCAGTTATAAATTACTGACTCCTTGATTTGAAGTCTAAAACATTCAAAATAGTAATTAGGTTGGATAATCATGATATGATTGTTCAAATTTATTTGAATAATTTTCAATACACTGACTTTATCATTTCTGTTCATTGTTATTGTTTACAAAGTCGAATTATTTGTTGGATGACATTGACAATTGTGTCTTGGATAAAAGCGTACGTTCTTCATGACTTACATAAAAGTGTAGCACTTTATGACTTGATCTGTGCGGAACACGCTCGGTGTAGTGAGCAGTGTAGTTCGGATGTATGTTTCGGGTAGGTTTCTCTATGATAGTATTCTGTATTGAAGTTGAGGAAGTGTCAGTCACTTGTCTTTTCCGGTGAGTGATCCTACTTGATAGTTGGTTTCCAAAAGTGCATCGAACGAGAATCTGAATTGTGTTAATGACTGGGTAGTCATCCCCTGCTGGGATTTATAGGTTCTCGTTCTGAATTAGTTGTGGAATATACGGTTTAGTATTTTGGTTCTACGGGAGTTCGAATTGTTGAAGAATTCCGTCCTGTTCTGGAAGCCGTTTTCACAAACCCTTATAGGGGATTTATTGCACTAAAACGATTGTAAGTATTTTCTCTACTTACTGATTTCGCATCACTATGTATTTACCACTATTTAAAGGAAACCGCCAACGTTGAAGTTTTGAAATTGGAGGTGTGTCACATGGTTTTGCTGGTTCATTAGTTGGTTGCCATTCAGTAAAGGAACATTTTGAGTATTTTGGAAAAGGTATGTCTCATAGATTTGTAGTTTTTGTAGTTAAAACAGTTGGTGGTAAAATACTACCTGTTGATTGTATATTTTTGATTAAGACAGTCTATTCTGTTACCCTGTGTATATTTTGTTTTCTTTGCCCACTTTAGTCTAACGAATACTATAATTCGTGGGTGGTTCTTCAAACCTACCCTGGCTATGACCAAAAAAAGTTTATTTTAGATGCTTATCGCATTCTTATTATTTAATTTAAATTCAGTGTAGTATACTGTTACTGACGCTGTTGATTGTAAGTATGCCTTATGACTACTTTGTGGGTTTGATTAAGTTAATTTGGGGTTGATTTTGATTTGTACGTTACTTGTAAATTCCTATAAATTAGCTTCTGGCATAGGCCGAGATAAGTTTAACTTGTCGAGGTGTTGGATTGGTTCCTGTATATTCTCAGTTTTTAGCTGATACCTGTTTTAATGTTTAAGGGTTCACCTGTGGGGCCAGATACACACTTCACCTGTGGGGTCAGGGTATACTTACCACCCTCCAGATACACACTTCGGGACATTTGGAGTCTACCTGGTGGATAGATAATGATGTCTTCTGCAGTTCGCTGCTACTTTTCAACAACTTCTTGAAGAAGACCACATTGAGGGTAACCCGGTATTGGGGGTTTTTCTGAGTTATTTACTTATTTTTACTTTTGGCTTTACGCCAACATGTATATACAGTAGTTAGGTAGTTCCTTACTGATTTATTTTATTATGCAATTGTAATGGTGGAAATTAATACTTTGCGGTAAATTTTCACAATCTAATTTTCATAATTTTATCCACTTGCGCATGCGTCTCTGCCTTGGTACCAACGCCTTGACTACGGTGTCGCCTTGTATGAAATTGCTTTTTTATAAACTTTATACTACTTTTCAGGTAACATATAATTAATAAGTTTGTATTTGAACTGTACTGGTACACTCGAACAGCCATATTAATTTCCCACTACGTAGGTCAATTAACTGGTATACGTTGGAATTTAATTGGTAATCATTTGATTTTTTTTTATGTGTAACAGATGTTCACGCTATTTTTTTAAGTGGGGGGCTTTTACTAGGGTTTTCAGGTAGGATATAATTGTAAAACACCCCTTAAGGGTATTAAATGTTTTTTTTATTTAGTTATTATAAGGAACATAAGCTGAGGTTTGCCTTTTATTGTCATCCCTTGTTTTACTGAGTTATCGGGGGAAATTAGTTGAGCTAGGCCAAAGTGGAAAACTCAGTTGGCGCCCACACAAGTTATCTACTATTTTGACCGGAAGATCAATAAGAGGGATCCACCCCTACCTCCGTTCTGAGCGACGTCGAAGGCATAAGGTTGTCACCGGAGCAACTGAAACTTATGTAACCGAGTAGACAAATTAACTTATAATATTGCTTGCTTTTTTAATTATCATTTAAATTTTATAACTAAATTCTTATTTGGGCTCGAGCTCAATTTTTAAGGTTACATTGACACATAGATTTTCAGAAAATAGACAAAATACTTTGTTCGGCCTTACTTTGAAGGAAACTATGTCGATACAATAATCTTTTTAGGATTAATGCTATTATTTCAAAATGGCTTCACAAGAACCAGATCAATCTAATTATATTTCGCCGTTATCAAGAACTATTTTTTCCCCAACTAGCTCTCCTGAAAAATTGGACAAATAGAACATAAATCTAGTGGAGTGCACGTTCCAGAAACTGTTTCTTAAAGAACATTGCTCTTTTGCTTATTCTAGGAACGTTGTTGATAAATCGCTTTTTTCTGTGAGAAATTATAATTGTTTTTTATTTAAAATAATGTGCTTTTGTGTATTTGATTATACATTCAACCGAATAATTCATTAGGAAACCCGGATCAAAGCTTATGATACTATTCTGATAACGAAGGTAATTCATTATTGGAAAATAGTTATTTGTTTAACTAGGCAGAAGTAACAGATTTACTGCCGCAGCTAGCATTTCATTGTCGAGGCGAAGCCGAGGCAGTAAGACTAGCCAAAGCAGTAAATCTAATTATCTGCCGTGTAAAACATATAATTTTTTCTCCGATTGTTTGTACAGTGTGTTTAGAAAAATCAAATTAAAATGAAAACTTTTTTATGACTGATATAACTCACAATTTTTAATATTTTTTCTAATCGTATATTATAGGTTATAATCAAATTTTATTAGATTAGATCTGAAATTGTATACATAATAATATCTACCAAGAGATAATAATAAATATCGACAATAATAGTGTGCACAGTGAAGTTAGCCTATGTATGTGTGATGTGGAAGTGATTGTTTGATTCCATGGTTCTGCTTAAATCACGTTATCATTGCCGTTGCTGAGTAAACTCTAGGAGATTTCAAAAAACAGAAGAAAAAAAAAAAGGTGAGCGGTCGTCGGACCGCCGACAGAAACTGCTTGCTACTTATGCACAATAGAATGAACATTTTTCGAAAATTTTGACCATTTTTCACGATAATAGAACATTTTTTCAAAAATTTTGACCATTTTTCCAAATTTTAACAATTATTGAACATTTTTGATATTTTTGACAGGTTCTGACAATTATTGACCATTTTTGACAATTTTCCAAAAAATTTGACAATTATTGACCATTTTTGACAGTTTTTTTATAATTATTGACCATTTTTTCAAAATTATGACCATTTTTCAAAAAGTTTCACAATTTTTGACAATTTTTGAGCATTTTTGACAGGTTCTGCAGTTATTGAATATTTTTGTAAATTTTTCAAAAATTTCGGCAATTATTGACCATTTTTGACAGTTTTCTTATAAGTATTGACCATTTTTTCAAAATTTTGACGATTTTTGACCATTTTTCTAAATTTCAACAATTAATGACCATTTTTGATAGTTTCTGATCATTATTGACCATTTTTCAAAAATTTTGACAATTTTCAACAATTATTGACCATTTTTGACAGTTTTCTATAATTATTGACCATTTTTTCGAAATTTAAATTTCGTTGGATTAGTGGATTATTCAGAAATCTGGCAACACTGTTGTGTGACGAACGCTTTTTCGTAACATTACAAGTTTCACGAGTTCACTAGCCTTCCCAAAGTTGTATTTAAATGTTTGCTTTAATTTTTCTTGCTCCACTATTCAGTTTTTTCAATAGTGTGTTTGCTGAACATGATAGTTCTCTTCCCGAGCACATTTGCAAATTCCTTTCAAATTAGATGAGTAGTATTATGTATCTCGTTTCAATAGATATTGTGAAAACTTTTTTATGGATTAGGCTATGTGTTCCTACCTTTGTCTCAATTTTCTTGTGCCTGTGATGTTGGAATTAATCTATTTTTTCTTCCTTATAAACTTTAACACAAAACCATAATCTATACAATTTTTTGAATCTTCATGAATGGATTTTTTTCTTTGTTGTAATATGTATAAAACTTTTTATTTTTCTGATATCGTTTCAAATTTGTGATTTGTTGCTCTTGAACCTTATTTATCTAATTCAGGATGATGCAAGTGTTAATAATACAGTTACAATAATTAAATGTACTGAAATCAAAATAAACAGTACCGAAAATAAAAATAAAAATTAATTTTTAATTTCTGTAATGTAAGTGTTCAAATTGTTCACCATTTCGACGCAAGCAAGCTTCATATCGATTTTGTAAGTCAATAAACATATTTATAAAAAGTGGTTGATGTAACTGCCGAAAAATATTTTGTATTCTTTCCCGTAGTTCGGCAATATTCGCCGGCGGATTTTCCGAGTGAAATATTTTGTCCTTCATTATGCCCCAAATGTATGCGTCAGGTGGCGTCAGATCAGGAGAATGAGAAGGATATTCGAAGTCTGTTCCCCGAGAAATTATTCTATTTTCCGTATGAACGAAAATAATGCTCTACCAAAAACACTTTTTCTTCCGTTGTTAGAACCATTTTTAAATCAAATTTAACTGCAGCGTACTATTAATATATCAACTAATGACAATTAAGTCAAATATGACAAATCCATATTACATAAACAACTCCACAACACTCTCTGTTTCGGTACTGTTTATTTTGGCGGATACCGTAGTTACAAGGAAAGTATACTATGCGATAAGTTGTAGTGCCCCTCGTATAATTAAAGCGAATGAAGGCGGTTATTAATGGAATGATAGAGTCGGCTATTACTTACGAAATACTTTTATAATATTGGATAGATTATATGTTTGTCAACAAACATTATATGAAAGTATTCGTAAGCCTAAATATATTTAGTTTGGATATTGATGATATTACATGACATACCTATTGCTATTAGAAAAATAACTCCAATCTGCATCGTTTGGTACTGACTAGAGTTCAATATAACTTGTACATATAATTCATTTAGTTAAAATATAAAATACAAGTGATTTTAAACATGAGTTTCTATTCGTGATAAAACCTCAAACCTTTACAATATAAACTGTTGTAATATCCAGGTTGCATAAAGCAAATTTTATCAATTAACTAAATATACTTTCTCTTACTTAAAATTCCGATATAAACTGCCTAAAATTTTCATTGATTAAACCCACTACAAATAATAATGAATGTAAAATACGACCTACAAAAAATGCTTCTAATAGACTTGATTTTGAAACCAAGTCAAACCAATCCACGAACATTATATTTTAATATTATGAAACATGGCTTACTGCCCACGTTGCATTGGAATTCATTGATAAAGCCATATTCTAATTGAATTTCAAATATCGTGTCAAGTGAACGCTCTGGTCGATTCTTTGATCAATGGATTTCTCAAGTTCGTTATTGGTATGACATAATCTTGCATTCATTCACTTTTATCGTTAGTCTATTAGCATAATAGTGATAAGTAATATGAATTGTAACTCAGTTGCGAATAAATGGATTTTAAATTGAAAATATGACTTTATAACCAGCGTTTGCTGAAAATATTCCAGTGCAGATTGTTTTTTTGTGGTAGATTCAAAATTTTGAAATGAGTCGGTTAAATCAAAGAATAAACTCACAATTAATTGGTACTAATTTCTACAGAAGATGATATTATGTGAAAATATGGTACAGTTACCTATTATTCTGCGTGTTGGTGGCAGACTCGAATAACTTTACTGGGAGGAACAAACCAATTTAAAAAGCACTGTTTCGGTGAAAGAAGCTATTTATTCCCAAGCGATATAGAAAACCATTTGTTATCCCTGCAGCTTTATTCAAGGAGCGCGAGTCCAAGTCATTACGTTTTTTTTCTTGGAAAATTTTTAACTGGATTAAAAATGGCCGGAATATACCTAATATGAGTTTATTCGATGGACTATTAACAAATTTATGGATCTGGTCAAAGGCAAAATCTAAATTCACTCGTTCAAATGGCTCTTGAACATTCTCCCAGCGTTGAAAACTTCTGGCTTCCAAAATACAAAGTCTCTTGACATATTCAAATATTTTAGTACTATAAGTGTAACTCGCAAAAGCTTTTATAGCAACTGATTCCACTAATGGCTGTCTCATGGAGAACACATACAGTGAGGTGGGAGAGTATGGGAGAAGCTTGAAAATAATATTATTTAGCGTACAAAACTCTGTAATGGAGTCGGAAATGTGAGATTTGAATAAGACATTTGTGCAGTTCCATGAGCTGATTGTTTGCACACACAAAAATGGTACCACTATCACTCCAAATCAGTGAGGGACTCCTTTCAAGGGAAATCAACCTTTCAAACGTCATTATGTAGACTTTAGAAAAAAGAGGGGTCACCGGGTGATCAGTTAATGGTAGCGAGCGGCCATATCTCATAAGATATTGGTCCTATAGATTTAGAAAAAAAAATTCATGATAAAAGTCGCCAAGAGAAATTGCTGGAAATTAATTTCGAGCTTGTCAAACGTCCGCTAGAGGGCGTAACAGCCAACACTAAGTAGAAAAATGGGATTTTTATAGAATTTTGCCTAATGAGAGTATATCGATGATATCATTTTCATATTAACTGACTATTCACCTCACTTTTTGACTAAAATGTTTTGTTCTATCTATCAAAATAAAGCGGTGGGGGAAGTTCAATTGTTTTTTTAAACAAACCAAGATTTCTCCCGTTTCGCTTGACCGATTTTAACAAATTTGGGCTCATATGAAAGAGCCTAATTTACACTACACAACTCTTACTTGGTTTTGACTTTTTGACTTTCGTCTTCGCCGCTAGATGGCGTTAACTGAAATTGTAGCAAATTTCTGAGTTTAAAAAGAAAAACAAATGTAATGGTATATTCATTTTTACATATTTTAAAAGAGGATAAATTTTTCTAAAATTTAATGGAAAAAATTGATCATCTACCTTTTTTTTGAACCGTTGATATTGAACAAAATATAATTTTATTACATTAAAAAATGGCACGCCACTGCTTTTTATCAGAATAAAAATCATTTTCGTAATCACTTGTTGCTAACAAAATAAAACCCTGACTTTTTTTCGTTAGACGAACCCGTACAGCTTTGGTAATCATAAATATAACAGTTGCTCTATTTTCGGGCCAATCCGCGATTGGGGTTGAGCTTTAAATATAAAACAGGTAGGTGTAACAATTTCACTCTCTTGAATTCTTCCAGAACATTTAACGGCCAAAATCTTAATCTGAAATTTGACAATATCGTGTAAGCACCTACATGACACAGCCGCAAACGCTCTATCATCAGTGAAACAACATAACTGTGATCGACTCACAAAATGGGTTTCTGGCAGTAAGAGATTTAAGTGTGTCTTGGCCTTCCCCAGATCTTATCAACCTACCTTTTCTATAAAATTTGGGCTTATTGGATATGAGATTCTTTTTATAGTATAAAGACGAAAGATGAGCATGTATGTTTATTTGTTACCGATAACTGAAAAACTACTGAGCCGATTTTGGAAATTCTTCCACTGTTAAGAAGCTAAATTATCAGCGGGTAACTTAAATACCTTACAAAAAGGTCTCCCATGGGCATACCATAAAACTATTTATTAGGGACTGGTTCATTTGTAGAAATTTCTATATCATAAGCGCACGATAAAATTTATCTATACTAGATTATAAATGAGAAAGACGAGTATTTATGTATGTTTGTTTGTTTGTCATCAATAAACCACAAAAAGTGGGTTATTAAAAGCAACGAATAGGCTTGGGACAGAAGTGAAAACATGGATAAATGAACCCCCTTCAAAACTTCCATCGTATGCCTATGATAAATGGAAGTTTTTAAAAGTAAATCAACCTACTTTGAATATCTTATTGTAGGCCCAAGGTGAACGGGATTTTTTACAAATAAATTATCCACATTTAAAATTTTTTCGTGAGCCTTTGATATAGGAAGTTTAACGAATAAATTAATCCAGTGTAAACATTTCATCGTACGCCTATAATAGATGGACATTTTCACAAATGAATAAACCACTCATTTTCGCCTATGGAACATGGAAATTCTCACAAATAAATTAACCTCCTAAAATATGGTTAGTATGCCTAAAATGAATGAAAACGTTCACAAATGAATTCACCCATCGTACACCCATAAAATAGATATTCTCACTAATAAATTGGTACCGTGGAAAACATTTATCGTACGCTTATTATACAGTGTGGAACAGCCAAATGGAATAGATTCGATAACGAATAAATGAGGGCGTGGTGGGAAAACGCTTAACACGTCGATTTGTATTTTTAAATGCGCATTATTTTCGAAAAAAATATATATAGGGTGTGTCATGTGACAGTGGCCAATACCAACTTTCTTATTTTAAATGCAGCCCCCTGTATATTATTTATTTTTTAGACTCTTAAGAAAATTCTAGACATAATTCATGTACAATGTCCTATACCTATCTTCGGAAATATTAAGTGTTTTCAGATTTATCACAAAAATTAACATTAAAAAATGAAAGTTATTTTATTTCACAAATTCGCTACATTACACTAAAAACCTAATAAGTAATACTGATTATTTCTTAATAATGTAAAAAAAACATTAATGTTCAAAATGCTCGCCGCGAACGACTTGGCAACATGCTGATCTGGTATATAAATGTCTTCTAACGTTACTCAACATTTCAGGCGTGACTGATCTAATCGCAAGCATGATTAGTCTTTTTTAGTAATCTATGATGAGGGGTTTAGTTTTGTATACAATACTTTTGACATATCCCCACAAAATGAAGTCTAATGGCGTTAGATCAGGAGATCGAGCTGGCCATTCTATCGATACGCGCCTCCCTATCCACCGATTTGGAAAAACTTGGTTCAGGTACTGCCGGACATTGATTTAGTAATGGGGCGGTGCTCCATCTTGCTGAAACCATATTATATTGGCAGGAACTTGTGGGTTAGCTGGATCAGGATATAAGATTGTCAAAGTTGGAACGACATTATTTTGGAGCAGCTCTAAATATTTATCTCCATTCAAGTTGCCATCAATGAAAAAGGGACCTACGATATGATTTTCAACAATTCCTGCCCAAACATTAACTTTTTCAGGATATTGCGTATCTTGTTCTCTCATCCAGTGAGGAGGATGAGATTAGACCCATATCGGCAATTTTTATGATTAACATGACCGTGAAGTGTAAATATACTCTCATCAGAAAACAAAACATCTTCTAATTGGATCACATTGTTACCTAACATTACTATCTTTTGTTCACAAAAATACGTTCCTCTATCGAAATCGTCTTCTATGAGCTCCTGAGTTGGCATCATTTTATAGGGATGCATTTTACTTTCCTTTGATATTCGAAAAATTGATGTGTGGCTAACGTCCGACCAGAATTATGCGCGTTTTCTTGAAACTCAAGCATAATATCCAATTTCGTATCATCACCTACTGCATTGGCAGCTACTTTTTTTATCTGTCTTACATGTCCAAGCTCGCGAAACTGCTTTTCTATTTTGCTAATTGTTTCTTGGGATATAGGCGCAAATTTTTCGTGAAATAAGCGAGAAACTTCCATTTGTGTCCGTGTGTTATCTACATAACCAATCATTTGTAGAATGGTTATTTTCAGCATTTCTGTTAAATGAACCATTTTTATGATATTATTACGTACAGGAAACGAAATTCAAACGAGCACTGACACTGATCACTACTCTCATGCAGGCAGACAACAAGTTACTAAGGCTATTAAGGCTATGAGTTTTATACGAAAATAAACAAAACCGTTTTTGTATTTATTTTTATTCAATATCAGTAAAAAGGAACTCAGGAATGGTTTTTGCTCACTTTCTCAATATCAAGAGCTAAATGGGAAATAATTATTGAATGTAATGTAGCGGATTTGTGAAATAAAATAATTCTCATTTTTTAATGTTAATTTAATATTTCCGAAACAGCTCAAGATAGGTATAGGACATTGTACATGAATTATGTCTAGAATTTTCTTAAGAGTCTAAAAAATAAATAATATACAGGGGGCTGCATTTAAAATAAGAAAGTTGGTATTGGCCACTGTCACATGACACACCCTATATAAATTTGAAAATACAAATCGATGTGTCCAAGCGTTTTTCCCAACACGCCCTCATTTATTCGTTATCGAATTCATTCCATTTGGCTGTTCCACACTGTATGATTTTATTATTATTCTCAATCTCTATTGTGAAACTAAGGTCCGGATTTATTGAAATCATCTCGAAATATATTTATTTTATCAAAAAGGAACAGCAGCTAAACAGTTATCAACATAACGTTCGGAAAATAATACGTCTGAATTTATTTTAAACATACCTGTTCTAAATATTCTATCGCATTTGTGACATTTGAGCATCCATTGAGTGGTTGGTAGGAGTTTTTATGTTGAAAATAATTGTTTTGTGTAATAGCATCATTTTTTCGATAAATTCTTCAAATGTAATGTTGGTATTGGTTATTTCATTGAATTCCAAACCAGAACAAACTTCACAAAAATTTCCCAGTTTAGCTCAAGAGCTCATACCTCCATCAAAATGTTATACAGAGACTGTATCACTCACCGAAATTCAACTCACCACTTTTCTTGAGAGGTTGCAACTTCACTACTAAAATCCCATCAATAACTAATAAATTACCCCTCTGTACTCTATGCTGCTACTAAAAAATCGATTACCTCTAAAAAACCAACGAAGCCCCGATGACTCCTTTGACAATATAAGCGTTTCTTCTGATTATCCATCCGACGACAACACTCCCCAACTTTTACAGTCTGAGCAATCCTCCCTTGATATACCTGACGGATGATGCTATTATACAGTGAACGGCTAAATTATGGAATATAATCATTGTTTCGAGAACCGCCGAGTTTTAATGGAAATCCCGAAACATGACGATTTTTGTTGTAAAATACCCATGTTATAACGTACATGGAGTAGGGATGACGTCACCGGTGTAGGTGTAGTGACGTAATCGTTAATTTTTTTTAAATAGAAATCGGTATAATGTGACACCTCATTTGAACGAGAATTTAATTCTCTATTTAACGACATTACATTTTTAACTTAAATATTTTTTTAAGGGTAGGAAAACAATTTTCACAACGAAGTTACAAGAGGCCGAGTACCGTAAAATAGGTCAAAACTTGCCAAGTAACCCCAATTGGCAGGTTTTGACCTATTTTGGTACTCAAGTCAGAAACCGATTGCATAATCAAACTTTTTGAAATTTTATCGTACCTTGTGCCCAATTGGCAGTAGATCACCCAAATATGGTTCGTTTTCATCCACGCATGATGGAGAAAAAAATTTTTTGTGGGGTGCCAAAGTAGGCAGAATTTTGGGGTTACTTTGGCAGCACCTGCAAATCAAATTTGCGCTAATGTAGAGGCTGTATTAAGCCTTCATTGGCATCAAAAATGGTAAATTATGGGGGCGGCTTCGAGTTTGGTCTTATATTTCGGAAGTTATTGAAGTTATAATACATTTTTTTGATAATACACTCCTTTTAAAGAGAAAAATTAGCATCCTTTAAAGAGTCATCACTGTCAAAATCTTCGTTTGTACAGAGGAAACAGACAAAAAATGGGTCCGTGCACGTCTCATTGCAAAAGCCACAAATCCATTTTTTGCATTTACTGCAACAAATACAATCAGGACCTCTGTAAATATTCCACTTTCTAGAGCAAATTGCGCAGACGTGCTTTAACAAACCTTTTTGCCTGCTTTCTTATTGGCATTTTCTTAGGAACTGCAACTAAACTTGCAACGGGTTCGTCGTCACTATCAACGTCGCTACTAGTAAGAATCTTTCTCTGGGTCCCTGAAGGGCCAGCGACTGAAGATAGGTTTGATTGAGGTGCATCAACCTTGAGCTGTTTAGCGGGCTTTATTTTCCTGCCACGTGTTTTAGTGACCTTTTTCTTACTTGATCCGCGTAGATCTTGAAGCAGATCAATTAGGCTCTCGTTTAGGATAGCAGCTTGGGCATTTGCGTTGTCTTGATGGTCTGGAATTCTTATGAGAACTTCTTGTGGATTAAATGGACAGAGCCCTGTGGCTCTAAATCCAGATTGTAATTCATTGGACACATTCTCACTGACTGCAAGCCACAATCGATTTAGGAGCGTAGGAAAATATTCTTTTGAAATGGACGATGACGATTTGTTTTCACTGCGCCAGAATCTGAATTGTCTAGAATCTGACGCCATTTCTATTAAACGGGGCAAACACTGCCACATCCAATGGTTGCATAAGATGGGTGCTGTTGGGTGGGAGCGCTGTCATATAGATATTTTTCTCCTCACAAGCTTCAATGACAGTAGGTGAAAAATGAGAGGCTAGATTTTCCCCAATAACAAGTTTTTTCCCAGGATTTTCAATGTCTTTAATTTTGGGCAGTAAAATTTGGAAAACCCATTTTTTGAACTGGTCCAAATCGAACAAGCCACTGGGTGTGTTGCTGTAGACCGTTCCACGAGGACCTCCTTTTGTCCAACATTCGTATAGATTTCCTGCCTTGAACACCACCATAGGGGGCAATAAATCTCCTGCAGCGTTTCCGCTCACCATGATACTGATGGAGGCCTTGGAATGTTGCTGAACTCTCTCCACGCCTTTGGTTCCTCTTGGAACAATGACTTTTTGGGCTCCAGGGTCATCTTGGACATTAGTTTCATCGTAATTGAAAACCAAAGAAGGATCAATATCTTGTAAAACATCTTTAATGTTGTCAAAGAATTCGACAAGTTGAGTTGGTCCTACCGCCGCACGTGTTCGTTTCATGTTTGCAGCCAAACGGACACTCAACTTGTTCCGGATGATGAAGTTTTCGAGGTTATTATGTCCAGGAACATTCTCATGAAAGTCCTCAACATTATGACCCTTTTTTGAAAGTATTTGTGGATCGATTCCCAAATATCAACTTTGGTAAACGGAAATCCCCAATTGCTCACTGTCACTAAGGTTTTTGTCAGTAACTGCTCCTCTGCAGGTGTAAATACGGTTGGATGACCTGTAGGGCGCGTATGCTCGCCCAACTTGTTTTGAAGGGTCCCACCTGAAATTTTAAAGCGCCTGCTTGCCGCCGCCTGACTCATGCCGTCCCTAATGGTTGCCAACGCCCTTTCAAGGTCAGCTTCAGTGAAGTTCTTGTAGGTACGCGACCCCAACTTCTTTTTATAGTTTCTAGGCATTGCTTGTAAATTTATGCCTGTAACAAAATAGAATCTTTGAAAAAACAAACAAAAAATATATATAAACAAACAAAAAAACATTTGAATTATAAATATCCAAACTTCCAAAGTAGGCCGAAGGTGCCAGATATTATAATCACATAAAAAATATACTCTGGAATTCAACCACCTAAGATAAAATTTACAGGGTTATTCACTTTATATGGATCCCCCTCCAGCTCAGTAGTTATTTGGGATACAAAAAAGTAATATACAAGAGTTTGCGGAGTTTTTAGAATATGATTTAAAAAATAGACATCCTATTATTTTTTTTAATGTGACACGCTGTATACCATTATATTTTTGAATAGTCCTTAATGCGCTCTTTTCGAAAATATATAATATTTATAGCGTGAACTTATGATCATACTATACAGAGATATTAAACTAAATTAGCTCTGTCTTTAAACTATCAAAATTGACTGGAATTACCACCATTGAGATCAATACGGATCTAATAATTCCTCGAATTACGTAAACACCGAACTGCCTTCACACTTAATTCTAATATAACCTCAAACCGAATGATACAACACGATAACACTCCTAACAATTGCCTTTTTACACACAGTATTTAGCTGATACACACTAGTAGAAATTTGTTACAGTACATAGTCTTTGTTTTAGTAAATTAAACTTATTACTTCCTGCTTGTTAATACTTTTATTATTTTAAAGTGAACTTATTACAGATCACATGTTCTTACTGACTTAACCTTAACCTTACAAAAATTCTTCTTCTTTTTCTTAAGGCACCCATACACTACGGGTAAACACGACAATCTTAACCGAACAGTTAAAATTGCGCGTACAAAATTGCTAGTGTATGGGCCAATCACAACGATGTTAACCGACGTTTTTCATCTCCGACCTGACCTAGATTTTACCCGTACAGACTAACGTGTTCGTGCAAATCTGCTAGTGTATGTGGTATTCATTCAAATTCGTCGTGAAAAAACATAGTTGAATTTTTGGAGTTATATAAATCGTTGCCAAGTTTATGGAAAATAAAATCTTCAGGAGAAAAAGATTGACTCGTTAAGGGGATCTTTTAGAAAAGAGATGAAAAAAGTGAAGACATCACACAAATCTGGAGCAGGGGCGGGTTTTTTTTAAAGGAAAAACCAACGCCACTGCAATTATTTCCTTGCGATTCATCGTGAAACACACAACTGCAGACGTTCTTTTCAGACAGTGTATGTGTTTTTAAAAGCGGCAATTTTGCACGTACAATTTCAACTGTTCGGTTAAGATTGTCGTGTTTACCCGTAGTATATGGAGGCCTTTATAGTTTTGTGACTAAGTTGTAACAAAATTTACCAAAACCAATTAACTTTTGTTCTCGATTTATATTTAAATCAGTGAAAAATGCTACTCCCATATAAGCTTCATTCTGAAGGTTCTCCGGGATCTGCTGGATGATGACGTCACTTGGAAACGCTCTATATGAGTAGATTCCTCAATGTAAGGGTCCAAACAGTAAATTCAATTGAAAAATAATATTATTATTGCTAAGGCAATTGATTTCATTCTGCAACTTATTTTTAAAACACTTCCTTGTTGGGGTGAATTATACTTTTTGTGGTATGACTTTGAGTATTATTGAACCTTTTTTGGATACTAACCACACGGAGTGATGAACTCATACTCCGGAGTATTATACTTTCGTTGTTTTGTTTCATACGGCTACAGCATATCAATCTTATATCTTCCTAGATGGAACTCCCTATAAATTATAATTAATTTCAAATCGGTTCATTTTCCACACTCCAGCAATAATAGTAGTTTGTGCAACTAGTGTGGATATGATGGCCATATCGCACGAGGACGAAGTTTGAGCACGACGCCGTAGGCGGAGTGCTCAATCGTCCGAGAGCGATATGGACAATCCACACGAGTCGAACAGTATATTTTTTCTATTTCTAGAAAATAAACATTTTATTAAACTATAATATAACTTCAAATTGAAAATTTTTAATAATTTTACTATTATTATTATTTTATTATTATTTAGAAATAAAATTAAAATTTAAAAAAAATTTCCCAACGGAGAATCGAACTCTGATCTACCGCGTGAGATGCTGGGATACTTACCACTGGACTACCGATGAATATACTAATCATCTATCTATAACGTCAAATGTATTACATAAAAACTGACGTTTGTCAGGAGTACCCTTAAATATTCAATTTATTCTGTTTCTATACGTTATACGTCTCCTTTGCGGCTAAGCGAATATCTGGTGGAAAATTATTTATTGATTCATCACTGGAATCACTCATTTTTACCAATATTTTTCTTAAAAACTATAGAAATATTTTGACAAGTTATTTTGACGTTTCTATGAAATTGAAAAAATATTAGTTGGCGGGTACTAAACGCAAATGCTGATTGGTGGATTTCATATACGTTCTAGGATGTATATGAAATCATATCCGTTCAGTTAACCGGAATTGCCTGCATTTACATTCTGTAAATTGTGCAGAAAATGGATAATATACATGTGGGTGTAGAAAAAGGATTTTACAGGGTTCTACTTGGTAGTTCAACAAATATTGCCACTTTTATGCGAGAATCCCCAATGACTTTCGACTTTCCCACGTGAATCCAAAAAATCGTAGAAATAACATGTTCTATCATGATGAATGCAATACTTAACCAAATGGCCATGTTATAGGTGAACAGCCACAGCTATACCGCGACCCCAGAATCAGTTGAATTTAATAACAAGCCCTGAAAATGACCTCATCCCATAACAAAGTAGAATTAAATTTGCATTCCAATTAGGGGATTATTTGGTACTTTTAAAAAACGTAACATCTTGCTCGAACAAAAAAACACGGTATATGCGACATAATAAAATATTTTGCAGGCACCAACTTAATTTTGTTTAATATCCATCCACTCACCAATAATAGTTTTTACTAGCAATTATTATATAATAATTGTTATTTCAAAGTGATAAGTTAAAAAAAATTATTTTCAATCGCCCACGTCGATTGTATAAATTAGATTTTAACAAAATTTAATAAGATATATAGAATAGTTATTTAGATTTGAAAACAACTTTAATTTCAGTGGACTGGATTAGATATTCAGATAAGCGATTTGATCAAAGCATACTAATTCGATTTCATAAGAAGAACTGTACGATGAATAATATACGATCACGTGAATATGCAAATAAGTTTGAGTGTGAGGCTGTTAGAATGTAGCGATTCAGAACCTGAAAAATGCATGAATGAAAACAGAGATCATAAAATAGGAAATCGCCGCTTAAAAGTTGTTATCTTATTCAAGTGGTTGTGAAAGGATAAGCGTGGGCGCTGTTTGATGTGTCTATGAGCTATTACAATTGCGCTATCCAAAGATTCCCAAAGACATTGCTGGCGCCTATAATAGCCTTAAGGTATCACAGTATTCCGTAAAAACGAATTCATCAAAGCCACCACAATTTTCTTAACGCGGAGCTACTTTAAAACGATGAAACAAAAAGTATTTTGAATACGAACTAAAACCATGATATTGGAAAACTTTGCAACAACGCTCAATATTAATATTTCTAAGGGCTTATCAACCAAATGATGCAAGAATCATAACTAATTCCCATACAGTGAACGGCTAAATTATGGAATATTATCATTATTTCGAGAACCGTCGGGTTTTAAGGGAAATCCCGAAACAGGTCGATTTTTGTTGTAAAATATCCATGTTATAACGTACATGGGGTAGGGATGACATCACCGGTGTAGGTGTAGTGACGTGGTCGTTAATTTTTTAAAATAGAAGTCGGTATAATATGACACCTCATTTGAGAGAATTTAATTCTCTATTTAACGACATTACATTTTTAACTAAAATATTTTCTTAAGGGTACGAAAATTTTTTTTAAATTTAAATTCAACCAAATTACAATTAATGCTTGAATCCATGACTTTCTGAAGTAAATACTTAAAAAAACAAAAATAAGTAAAAATAATAATGGACACAAAAAGTTCTCTCATAAACACTGAAACTTTTTGTCAAATTCAAGCAAGTGATAGTGGCATAGTTACTGTAATATTTATTGTCGTAAATGTTTTGATTTTGTGAATTGTCATCAGTTGTCAATTGTAATTTTAACTTTTGAATAGTAAATTATTGCTCACCTAAATGAAACACAACGCATAGAAATATTAATCCTTAGCGGATGCACAGAACACAGAACGAGGTATGCAATTTATTCAACGCAAAATATCCCGATCAGTCAATCAACAGTAAGTAAAATAGACGTCAAAGAATAATAGTTCAATACTATTAAACGCTTTACAAAATTAGAAAAATAAATTTCCAAAGACCGTCCACTAAGAAGCAACAACTACTTCTCGGGCTATATGCCCCGACAGACATTGAATTACACTTCTAAAGTAAACGGGGTTGGTATATCTGTTAAGATAGAACCAACCATTCTGGTTTGCGATTAGAAGGAATAACATCACTTGTAGACCGGTTTCGGCGTTTTTGCGTCTCATCAGCACAAGGTGAATGCTATTCGACCAGAAGCTCTGAGAGCATAATCCTGTACTAGAGACTACGTTGATACCACACCAATACATTAGCCTCAGTAAAGGAAATGCTAAGAGTGCGATATCAGCGACATCTGCACAAAATTCTATATCGACAAAAAACCATCTCGGTTTTGTAGGTATTCAAATAATTTTAAATAATTATTTACAGGTAACTGTAATTAAGTAAGTAAGTAAAATAGTCCGAAAATTTGGATAAACTGGGCATGTTAAACATATTCCAAACGCTGGACGTCCTAAAATTGAAGACAATGTGAAACTTGATATTTTATTGAATGCACATGACAATCTTCACAGTAGTTCAACACAAATGGGTGAGTATGCTGGAGTTTCCCAACGATCGTGATGTATTTTAAAAAAAGAAAAATACCATCCCTACAAAATTCAACTACATCAGGAATTAAACGACGACGATCCCGATCGCCGGCTCCAATTTTCTGAAATTATGCAGGATTTATGTATCCGCAATCCACTTTTTATCAATCAAATCCTTTTTTCCGATGAAGCCACATTTTTTATACATATTACCGTGAATCGTCAAAATTGCAGATATTGGAGTCAAGAAAACCCATACTGGATGACTGAAGCACACACGCAATATCCTCAGAAAGTGAATGTATGGGGAGGGATCATCAATGACAAAAACATTGGCCCTTTTTTCCCTGAAGAAAATCTAACAGGAGAACGTTATTTAACTTTTTTGAGAAATCAACGTATACCTGTCCTTGCTAACATGTATCCAAATGCCAATAATCCAAATTTACCTAGTGAAAATATCTGGTTCCAACAAGATGGAGCCCCTCCGCATTACGCACGTGAAGTGCGACAATTTTTAAATAATTGCTTTCCCGGGAGGTGGATCGGAAGACGAGGTTTTATAGAGTGGCCAGCAAGGTCGCCAGATCTAACACCTCTAGACTTTTTCCTGTGGGGTTACATGAAATCAAAAGTTTATGTCAATAGACCCCAAAACTTACAGGACTTGAAAGATAGATAGATAGATAGAATTAGGCATGAAATGAGTCTAATTACTCCAGAAGTCATCCCCAATGGTGAATGTGTCCGTAGATTCGACTTTGTCAAGAAACCGATGGATGGCATTTCGAACATTTAATTTAAAATAATTGATATGCATAATTTGGTTACTTTAAAGTACATTATTAATTAAATCATTAGTTGTAGTTTGGTTGAATTTAAATTAAAAAAAATGTTTTCGTACCCTTAAAAAATATTTTAGTTAAAAATGTAATGTCGTTAGATAGAGAATTAAATTCTCGTTCAACTGAGGTGTCACATACCGATTTCTATTCAAAAAAATTAACGATTACGTCACTACACCTACACCAGTGACGTCATCCCTACTCCATATACGTTATAACATGGGTATTTTACAACAAAAATCGACCTGTTTCGGGATTTCCCTTAAAACTCGACGGTTCTCCAAATAATGATGATATTCCATAATTTAGCCGTTCACTGAATATGAACTACAAAATAAATACATTACATCAAAAATGGTATCTGTTCAAAACATTAGTTCAATATTAAAAATGTTCAGAGTGAATCACGACCAACGGTACAGAAGTTTATAGCAGAACATTGGATGTATCAATTTTTTTTTCATTTTTTGATAGTCCGTGAAAAATAAGGTATACTTCAATGAGGATTTTCTAAACCTGAGAACAAAGTGTTCTGACATGCCCCATTTTTCTTAAGATGTAAAGTTTCAAAGAAAAGTCATCCACTAATCCAACTAATTATTACAAATTTACCAATACGTCTTATCAGTTTAGCATTCGTTGGATGTTTTCCATGATTGAGTATTAAACATCTCTTTACAGGGTTTTTAAAATTTACAGCTCATATTTTGATCATTCTTAATGTTAAAAAACTGCCCTCTTTCGAATGGTGTTGCCCATATCGTAGTTTCAGTGCAAATAACAGTTTTCTTAGTTGAAATGAATGAATGAATTCGAACATTTTGGTGAACAGGAAACTATTTGGATCTTACAATCCATCGGGTATGTAGCAAGCAACTAAAAATTAATATATCGAATCGTTAAGTTGTTGCGATGTCACGCTTTGTAATATATGTCATGTGTGATCTCCCTATCCAAATAAAACTATTTTAAGAATGTATTAATATATTTTTTTGCTAAACTATAATGTGGATAAAAGACTTTGATATTATTGAGAAATCTATTTTTAATTTCTACAAACGCCCTTTCATGCTCTAACTCCCATTTCCATTTTACTTCTTTTTTAAATAATTCTAACAAAGGTAACTCTAATTCAGTTATGTTTGGAAATAAACGTTTAAAATAATTAATCATTCCAATCGGTCTGATCTAATCTGAAATGATTTTTAATCTATTTGGATCCATAGATATACCAGATTTGTCAATTTTATATCCTAAAAATTTTGTCTCAGTTTGATAAAATTCACACTTATTTAAATTAAGTTTTAAACCTGCTCTATCTAAAACTAATAATATTAAATTGATGTGTTTCAGGTGCTCGTTTGCTGAAAATCAAGATGTCATCAATATAATTTATGGCAAAATCTTGGTATTGGCCTAAGATATTGTTCATTGCTCTAATCAATGCTGAACCTGCGCTCTGTAACCCAAATGGTACAATATTAAATGTGTAGATCTTACCATCTACTGAAAATCCCGTGTACTGCCTACATTCTTCTTTTAAAGGCATTAACCAAAAACTATGTTTCAGGTCAAGTTTTGAAAAAATCTTTGCGTTGGTAATTCTACCTATTAAATTTTGTGTGCTTATCGGTTGTTCAAATTGTGGTATTGAAATTTTATTTAAAGCTCGTGCATCTAAACAAATACGTAATTCTCCATCTTTCTTTCTGACAACAACTAATGAATTAATATATGGTGTATCAGAATGTGATATTATTTTCTGATCTAATAGTTTATTAATTTCAAGCTTCATTTGATTTTTTAAATGATAAGATATTGGGTATGTTTTATTTTTATAATCTTCAGTGTTTCTTACATGAAATTTGTGTACATAATTTTCAGCTATGCGTGACTTATTATTGAAAAGCTCCTTATACTTTTCTATTAAACTCAATATTATATTTTCCCTATTTTTGGGACAATTCAATTTAATATCATCAATATTCAATTCCCCATCATCATACCCCCCATTTACTCCATCATTTTCATTACAATTATTGTAATATTCATCATTATCACATTTCATCTGATTAATACACATTTTTGTCATGTTTATAACACTGTCATTAATATTATTGTAAACATTGAAATTTACCCAGATCTCTTTAATTTTAATTGCCTTTTTCTTAAAATCAATAATTGCTTGATATTTATCTAACTGATCAAAACCAATAATCACATCAGTTTGTAAATTTTTATTTACAAGTCAAGTTGTACTGGTTCTTTAATAAAATGCACAGTTATATTTAAAATTTGATTTACCTCGCAAAGTTTTTTATTATTAGCACCTACAATATTAATTTTAGGAATTTTTATAAGATTTTTAGCTAAGCTATGACATTTCGACAATAATTTACTATCAATTAAGCTTGCTTCGCTGCCACTGTCAATTATTATGTCTATGTCTTGGTTTCCTACTTGTGCTTTTAATTTTATTAAATTAGATGTTTCGTTCAATTCAATTTCACCATCAGATTTTAAAAATTCCCTATAATGTTCGTATGTACACGTATTGCTTGTAAAATTTGGAGAGCGCTGAATTAAAAATTTGACTCATGTCGAGAATCATGATTTACATCCTCAACATCACAGTCTGAATGTCTTCTATTCATGGGACTTGGTTCCCGTCTACCTTGTCGTACTCTACTCCTTTCCACACTACCTTCTCGAGATTGAGTTGTCTTTTGAAAATAAATTCTTCTATTTTGACCTTGTGTATTATGATTTGTGTTTGTGTTAATTTGTTGTCTACTCTGTTCATTATTATTATAATTCATTTGTCTATTTTGGTTATTATTATTTTAATATTGTCTATTACAACTATTATTGTAGTTATTTTGTCTATTTGAATTGTTAAAATTATTATTATTCCTATTCACAAAATTAACTCTATTATTTTCTGAATTATTATGTATGAATCTACCATCATTATTTCTATTATTTGGGTATTGTTGATTCTGTCTATCAATTAAATTGTTATATTGATTTTGTCTATTTTGATTGTATCTATTTATATTAAAATTATTGTTGTTATTATTTTGAACGTTATTATTATTTCTTCGGTTATTTTTATCAAAATTTGTAGTGTTATTATGACTAGGACTGTTTCTTTCAATTCTCATTAAATAATTGATGAATTGTTCTATGGTCTTTATGCTTTGCATTGCAACAGCTTCCATTATCTGGGGTTTGAAGGTCTGGACAGAAGTAACACTGCTTCTTTCTCAGGCACTTTAGGTTCTAAGTATTGTACTTGGGTATATAGCTGCATGATGTACATGTGCGCTGAATTACCATAATTTTCTTTATATTGCCCGAAGTGTAATTTTTCCCTCACTATTGATTGATTAACAGTTCCCCAAACATAATTTATAAATAAATCATGAAAAGATTGGTAATTATTGATTCCTAATTATTTCCTTACAATCCTGTTTTTCTCCATATTTTTATATTTTCTTCATAATTATATTCGAAAATACAGTAGGATGACTTTTCCTAATATCCCCATCAAATTGTATTGAAGTAATCTCATTATGACAATATGTAAGTACCACTTGCCCCCTGTCCTCTAGTCTATTACCATCCTTATTCTGTTGTTGAATATTTATTCTTCCTTTTGTTTTATTCCATTCTTCCCTAATTTCCAATATTCTCTTCTCTATTTCCATATTTATTTTCCTTTCTGTCCTTTTCAATTCTTCTTCAGCCACATTCAAATTCGTTTGTATACCTTCGCTTTTTGTATTACTTGTAAGTCCTTACCGTTAGTCATGATACTTCTCTGTATATTTTGAATATTCTTCTCACAACCTTTCATCCTTGCTTCTGTATTCATTTGCTGTTCACCATATATCTTCTCCTGTTCTTCAAACTTTCTGTTCATCTCATTTCTTGTCTCTTCATTTTCTTTCTTCAACTCTTCCTTCATGTTATCCATTTTGTCATTTGTTACCACTATCTCTTTCATCAGGTTTGATACTTCTACTTGTAGTTCCATTCTAAATTCTTCTTTTGTTATTTTAATTTCTTCCATAATAGTTTTTTCCATTCTATTATTATTTTCCATTATTGATGTTTCCATTCTATTATTGTTTTCCATTATTTCATTATTCTTCTCCATTATTGATCTTTCCATTCTATTATTATTTTCCATTATTGATGTTTCCATTCTATTATTGTTTTCCATTATTTCATTATTCTTCTCCATTATTGATCTTTCCATTCTATTATTGTTTTCCATCATTGATCTTTCCATTCTATTATTGTTTTCCATCATTGATCTTTCCATTCTATTATTATTTACCATCATCTTCATGAACATATCTTGTAGGTATTGAGGAACATTTCCATCATCTTCTTTCTGGAGTAGCTTCCATAACACCTTCTCTTTCTCCATTCTCTTCATCCATTTCTGCGGTGCTATCTCTCTCTTCCACTTCAAATATAATTGTTTGTGGATCTTCCCCTTGTTCTTCTATATCATCTCTTAATCTCTGTACCAGTGTTATTTTCAGACCTGTAGTGTTTAAATTCCTACGCTCCAATTCCTTTTTTAATTCCTCTTCCTTAAGTTCATATAATGTTTTACCCATTTTCTTCTTTTAATTTTTTTATTTTTGTGAAAACGAATAAGTATTTTCATGCACCGAAATCTACCCTTTTCTAAGCCCTACGTTGCGTGCGACAATTATTATATTTTTTTGCTTTGGTTTTAATATTATAATTTTGTATTAATTGTAATTATTTGTTTTTATGTGTTTTTGTGTGTTTTTATTATTTGAATAATACTTTTTGATTTGTGTGGTGTGGTTCGTTATAATTAATAAATATATTATATTTATGCCACGGCTTCTCAGACAGAGACTCGACTGCTCACCTCAAGGACGTGTTTTAGGGTCAGTAGAGATAACGGCGCATACATGGAGTTCCAATCCTTTTTTTTTTAAATATTAAGCTCTTACATATGTGAATAAAAAGATAGATATGCACTCTGATTTTCTTTAATAGAATAATCGTAATCAACAATAAAAATGGCAATTAATATGCCGAGCGATTACAACAAACATCGATATACATCGATATACAAAAAAATTGTCTTTTCGACAATGACTCAACTGCGAAATACTTTACTACCAATATTCGCAACGCACCGAATATAAATACGGAACGCGGCTTCCGTTACAAATGAAAGATCAGCTGTTCTCCTCTCTGGAATCCGCTGTAGAAATCTAAATAAAGAAAAATTGATTTGCGAACGCTATATTGCGAATATTCGTAAGGATTTGATATCAAATTCTTCTGTAAGTATGAAAATCTCTATCCTAAATAATACAACCTATAAATTAATCTTATTTAAGCACTTTATATCACTTAGATTATTATATGAAAATTTTAACCTCAAAACACAACTCATATGAACGATTCGTAAATGATATTTTTGATTTTATTTCAGTTTCTGGATACTGGAACCTCGTTCAGATTAATCAACAAGATTAATCTATCTCATACAAATACTTGGAGTCCAAATGAAAAATTTATGGAGTGGATATCTCACCAATTAAGTAGATTCTACGTTCTGATTTTATGTGGGAAATTCTCCACAACTTGTCTGCAAACTCTCGACTCTTGTATTCTGCTCGTAAGCACCTCGCTAACCACTTTTCCTGGTTTTCTACCAGAAAAATTCACTCACACCAAATTATTTTCTGACGCTCTTCTTCGCGTCCCCCAGAACTCTCACTATCCCGTTCCCAGTCAACAACTCCCTTAGTTTCCTCATAGCAACGCTTTTTGAAACAAAATATTACTTCTTTCCAAAAACGTCTTACCAACCTATTATATCATCATTATGTCACCTTATGACATTTATATAAACTTGCTATTTACAATATTACTAACTAAATTTCTAATATAAATAAAATCAGAGTAGCATCGTAACTTAGATTAAATATTATTGAAAATATCATATTTTAAATTAAACCAAATTATTACAATGACATATAAACATTATATTCCGATTGGACATACAATTGACATTTTGCTTCAAATAATTATTATTATGAATTTACCTTTGACTATTGAATATCAACATCTATATTTAATAATAAGCACATACAGGGTGTATCAAAATTGTTTATGGATAATTAAACTCTACTTTTTCTATAACTTGTTTATTCTAATTCATTTTAAATTGTGACACCTTGAATTTCTATTGGTATATGTCCACAAAATCCATAATAGCATATAGATTATCTGAAGATAAATTGCTTCCTCCATCAGGTTAGGAGTTCGGAATCTGTAATGTGAGAAGTGGTCTAAAAAGTCAAAAATTTAAGATGGATAGCCAAAATACTAACGATGATTTTTTTTCGGGCCGAGATGGGAAACTCATGTTCGAATGGGTCCAGGGACAGTGTTGGACTCATCGCCAAGGAGATGCCTACCAACCAAACCCACCTCAAACTTGCCGTTACCCCCGCCTCGGAATCACTACCCTAGCATACTTCGAGACGGGTGGCGGTCCCTCGCACACTCTCCGTTCACACCGTCATCTTCTCCCTCCTATCACTCCTACCGCTCATGTCATATCGAGTCCTTCTCTCCCCCTAACCATACTCTCTACTACTCCACTCACCTCCATCCATTCCTCCTCCCCCCTCAACATTATCTCCACCATGTACCATGTCCTCCCAGTACTCCGCCTCCCCTAGTTACCTCTCCAACTTCTTCAGCACTTCCTCGTTCCTCCAGCATCTAAACACATGCCCAACATCATCCTCCACTCCACAACTCTCGCACACTCCAGTCTCTCTTTTTCCAATCTTGTTGAGGTACTCTACTCTCGACCCTTGTCCAGTGAACACCTGTGTCAAGAAGTAGTTCACCTCTCCGAATTTACGATCCATCCAATCTCTCCTATTCCCAAACGCTCCTTTTAGCGCGCCCTCATACTTCTTGTTTTGGCGTATTTATCATTTTAATCAGACATTTTGCGTGTGTTTGGTATTGCCTATTAGTAGATATAGTAAAAATTAGGTCCAAACAGGGCTTCTAGTATATAGTATCATTTTTGGTCGTGAAAACAGTAGTAGTAGATATTCTTTCCTAGCAGAGAGAACATTGTTTAAAATCCGTAAAAAAGTAGTTAGCGCATAACCGGTTATCATTTTATTTTATTATGATTAATTATGGTGAAAGGTGAAATAATTAATTACATTTTTTCCCTCCTCTATCTTACCCTAAGCCCTAAGATTTAAGGATATACAAACCTGCCGGTGCATAAGGTAAGATTGAATATATCATACAGTCCGCTATTAGTAATAATTAGATATTATTCTTTTTTGCCATATCATAATTAGTGGTCCTTCGACCCGTGGATTAAATTTTGGATAAAGTTTTAGTTGTTAGTACACCGATTCAAATTTTAGTCTAAGAATCGCGATAAGGTAATTTGAATCAAATTTTAGTTGTTGGTTTTCCGATTCAAATTCAATTGAGTATTTAGTTCGTTGATTAATTATTTTAGAGTAATTTGCAGCCGGTATTATAGTCATAATCTCATTATTAGTGATAGTTAGCAGATAACCTAAACATTGTTCTCTCCCTTTTTGTCGCGTAAAAAACTGTAGCTTTAATTTCTTTAGTTCTCGAAAATACATTTTGTCTGTTTATGTGCACACACCTGTCTCTCTCTTATTCACGTGTGAGTTTGTTTTAAATAGTTTGCGAAAATTATAGTATTCTAGTATCAATTTGGTGGATATACTTAGTGCCATTCTTGACGTATTATTGATTTTGTTCGATTTATTTCTTTACCATTGAACAAGTTAGAGAAGAATTTAAGCGTTTATCCTTTGTAAATATGCCTAAAAATCAAGACGAAATAAAATTAGATAGATTGCGAGCAAAACGTGAAAACATTTTTCTAAGAGCTCAGCTGTGTTTTGACGCAGGTCAGGCTTTAGAAAAAGATCCGCAAAATGCAACAAAAATTCGTAACTTTTCAGTTAGGTATAGTACATTCGAAAAAACGCATTTAGATTATGAGGAAGTGGTACAAGATATAGTTGTTCTAAAGCAAGAAATTAACCCAGATGCCGAGATTGATTATAATAGCCCTTCAGATGTGTTTTACGATATTTATTCTAATGTTGAATTTTTAGCCGATTTGTTATTGAAAAAACCTGTTGTTTCGAATAATAATCCAAATAATAATGAATCTCACATTAAAATGCCTAAATTTGAGTTAGTGAAGTTCGATGGTGAAGATTTATCCCTATGGCCTATTTTTTATGAAAATTTCAAACAGTTTGTGCATACTAAAATAGAATATTGGAATATTAGAAAGTCTTTTTGGAAAAATTTGTCACTATTATCTCCTCCTTAAAAAGATTAAATCTTGAAAATTTAGATGATCACATTTTGACTTATTTAGCTATGTTAAAATTGCCTCAGGAGACTATAGATTAGTAAAACTTTTAATAAAAGTGATAGAGTCTGGAATTCTAAAAGTAGTTTTGTTTCGCCAAAACCTACGAAATCATTTCATTTGCAGGAACCGAATAATAATTATTCCTCCGTAAATTATATAATTTGTAATAAAAGCCCGCATTTGATTAAAGATTGTAGATATATCTTAGGACTTCCCTTTGAATCAAGATTTAACTTAATAAAAGATAAATCTTTATGTTCAAAATGCTTTTCGTCAAAACATCGTGTATCGAATTGTTCGTCTCATTCGCCATCATTCCCTGTTACATAAACCAACTCCTGAACCATATAATGATAATGTCCCCTCCACTGGCCTAGGTTCTTCCTCTGGTTCGTTTGAAGGCCCATCGAATTTACATGTTCAACATTTGGAAAATGTTTCAAATGAATCCCAAGTACGTCCGGTTAGTCTTTTTGGAACCGTAATAGTTAAAGTTGTTGATAAATGGGGTAAAGAGCAAAAAATTCGATTTTTGTTAGATAGTGGATCCGCTGCCAATTTGATTACATTTAATTGTGCCCGAAAGTTATGTTTAAACTACTCAAAATTAAATTTAAAAGTCTCTGGTATAGGAGGTTCTGAAGCGCCCATAGCAGGAAAAACAAATATTGTTATATTTTCCCATTTTGATCCAAAAATAAAATATCCCATAGAAGTTATGCTAATAGATAAAACCGCCAATGATTTGCCAGATCAACTGATTGATAAAAATTTTATTCCCAATATAGATGCACTCATTTTAGCTGATCCCTATTTTTTATTTACCTGGAAAAATAGATGATATTTTGGGGGTGGCCATGTTTTCCAGCATTATTGGTGGAAATAGAGTAATGTCGTCCGAAGGTTCCCTTTCAGCTATTGAAACCATTTTCGGTTATGTTGACATGGGCTCCATTCAACCTAATTTTGAAAATGTTCACACATATCTTTCATTTTTTTGTAACCCTTTGTTGAATCTAGATTCCTATGTCGAAAGATTGTGTGAGTTAGAAGATTTGTCTCCTATTTCTAGTTCATCACAAGATGAAATTTGTGAAAATTTGTTTGTTGAAAATGTATCTCGAGATCCAGATGGTAGATACACAGTATCCTTGCCTTTCCAAGATGATCCTAAATTGCTAGGTGATTCATTTGTACTTGCCAAAAATAGATTGTTGTCCCTAGAAAATCGCCTCGCTAAAAATCCAGAACTTAGAGCAGTTTATTTTGATATATTCCAAGACTATCTAGACCAAAGACACATGAGTTTAGTTCCTATTGAAAATATTGATTCGTTGTCGTATTATATCCCTCACCATTGTGTTTTTAAACCAGATAGCCCATCCACCCCTTGAAGAATTGTGTTTGATGCCTCGATGAAAACGAGTCGAGGTCCCTCACTAAATGATGTACTCCACAAAGGTCCAAAATTACAAAATAATCCTACTACCATTTTGTTGAACTTTCGTCTTTTCCCAGTAGCAGTTGTTGCGGACTTAAAACAAATGTATAGGCAGATTAGAGTCGTTGAACCTCATTGTGCATTTCAAAGAGTTTTGTGGAGATTCGACACAAATGATCCCATTTCGATATTTCAGTTAAATATTTCAATTTTTGGAGTAAAGTCTTCGCCATATTTAAGTCTTAGAGTAGTAAGACAATTATGTAAGGACGAATCTCAAAATTTTCCTGACGTCATTGTACCCATATCCCGTGATATGTACATGGACGATTTCATCAGTAGTTTTTGTAGTATTCCCGAAGCTAAAGTTGCACACACTCAGTTGGTAGATTTATTTCAAAAGGGAGGTTTTAAACTAGTCAAGTGGATGTCCAACTCTGACGAACTTTTGTCGACAATACCCGAACCCCTTCAATTGATTAAAACCAAACAATTTGATAAGTCAGCTTCTAAGGTGTTAGGACTACAGTGGGAAGAAAAACATGATAATTTTAGTTTTGGGGTAGAATTGTCTTCAATGTCTCCTTGTACGAAAAGAAACATTCTCTCACTTGTTGCTCGCATGTTTGATCCCTTGGGATTCTTGTCTCCTATAACCCTGTTTCTGAAAATTTTGATAAAAAGACTTTGGATTTTGAAAATTGATTGGGATAGTATTGCACCCAAAGAAATAGAAATTCTCTGGAATAAATTTCAAAACGAATTTCATATCCTTCACAAAATAGAGATTCCACGCCATATAGCAGTTACACCTATTTCGTCATTATCATTTGTAGGATTTTCAGATGCGAGTGCTGCTGGCTATGCTGCCATTGTTTATACCCGGGTTGTTGATTGTACAGGTCAAGTTAAAGTTACTTTTCTGTACTCTCAATCTAAAGTTTCGCCCATGTCTACAATTACTCTCCCTCGGTTAGAGCTCTGCGGAGCTCTTCTTCTCTCAAAACTTCTGTCTCATGCCATTGAAACTTACGCCATTAGACATAATATTGATCAGATTTTTGCTTTAAGTGATTCCATGATTACCTCAAGTTGGATAAAAACCCCAGTGAAGAAATTAAATTTATTTGTTCAAAATCGAGTTTTGAAAATTCAAAAGATGATTCCTCCAACCTATTGGTTCTTTATTCCTGGAAAGGAAAATGTCGTTGATCGCGCTTCTCGAAGTTTGTGTCCTTCGTCGTTAGTTAACCATCCCACGTGGTTTACTGGGCCCAAATGGTTATTGTTAGAACCAAAGTACTGGCCTATTCAGTCGGTGAACGAACAGGAAGTTCAGGTTGCTGATTCTCAATATTCGTTAAAACATTTTGTAGGTATTGTTGTTCCTGTAATCTCACCGCTTTATACGCTAATCGAAAAATTTTCATCTTGGTCGAAACTCTTAAATTCCACAGTATACGTATTAAGATTTCTGAAAAAATTGCCTTTGAATAAACAGATACGTATATCTGATTTAGAAGCTGCAGAATATGAATTGATCCGTTCTGTCTAGCGAAAACATTTTTCCGATGAGTATAAAGCTGTTTGTAAAAATCTTTGTGTAAAATCATCTATACGTCGGTTAAATCCATTCATTGAAAATTGTATAATTAGAGTTGGTGGACGACTCTCAAATTCACAATATAGTTTCGATCAAAAACACCCTATTTTGTTGCCCAAATCCGATCCCTTTACTATTTTGCTGATAGATTATTTTCATAAATTGTACTTACATGCTGGATCCTATATGGTACAAAATCTTTTAAGAAAAAATTATTGGATTCCATCTAGTCGTCAGATCATCAGAAATAGGATCTGGAAATGTAATCGGTTTTCGCCTTAATCCCAAACCTAACTATCCTATGATGGCTGACTTACCCGCGGTAAGAGTTAATCAAGCAAAGGCATTTTTGCACACAGGTGTAGACTATACTGGTGCGTTTTCAATCACTATAGGGAGATATCGTGGGGTAAAAACCCAAAAGGCCTATGTATGCTTATTTGTTTGTCTTAGCACGAAGGCCATACATCTCGAATTATCCTCCTCGCTCTCAACCGATTATTTTTTAGCCGCTTTCAAAAGATTCTCATCTCGTCGTGGAAATTGTGCAGTTTTGTACTCCGATAATGGCACGAATTTTGTGGGCGCTAAAAGGGTTCTTGACGAGATATATCAGCTAACTAGGTCCAAAACCTATAGAGATGCATTCCAACAGGAAATTAATAATTCCAAAATTTCGTGGAAAATGAATGTACCTTTGGGGAGTCACTTTGGGGGTATTTGGGATAGTAATATTAAAAGGGTAAAACTTCATTTATCTAGAGTCGTGGGAAATCAAATCCTCACTTATGAATAATTCCTAACCATTTTGACACAAATAGAATGTCTCTTAAATTCGCGTCCCCTTTGAATTCAAAGTAACGACCCTGAAAATCCTATCGCTTTGACCCCATCGCATTTCTTATGTGCAGAACCATTAATGTCTTTACCGGCTCCTGATGTAATTTTAGAAAATATGAGCCTTTTAAAAAGATATAAATTGTTAGATAGTATAATCCAACATTATTGGAAGAGCATTCTGAATATTTGTCCTCTATGCAATCGCGCTTAAAACGGAACACCAAATCAAATCCTGCAAAGGAAGGTATGGTAGTCGTAGCACGAATCTATTCCACCTTTACAGTGGCCTTTGGCGGTCATAGAAACTTTGTACCCTGGAAAGGATGGGATTGTTCGAATTGTCAAGGTACGGACCAGGAATGGCACGTACATGCGCCCAGTTGTTAAACTGTGTCCTCTACCCAGTCAATAAACTGAAGAGGAATTGTTTGTTGTAAATATTTCATTGAAATTTTAGTTTAGTTTTCTTTCGCTTCTGGAAATTCCCTTCCGTATTTTGGTGATGGTTTGTAGTTTAGAATTTGTTAAACAAATGATGGCTCGGTTTGCTCATCATGGCTTGTGCATGAACAAATCCGCACCCTTGTTGTAATTTTGTAGACATGCGCAGACAGAGTGTATGAAATATAGTCATTTTAGTTGAATTTTTTTTTCTTCCGTTTATTTATAATAAACTTGGGGGGGGGGCAGGATGTTTTGGCGTATTTATCATTTTAATCAGACATTTTGCGTGTGTTTGGTATTGCCTATTAGTGGATATAGTAAAAATCAAGACCAAACAGGGCTTCTAGTATATAGTATCATTTTTGGTCGTGAAAACAGTATTAGTAGATATTCGTAGCAGGGGAACATTGTTTAAAATCCGTAAAAAAGTAGTTAGCGCATAACCGGTTATCATTTTATTTTATTATGATTAATTATGGTGAAAGGTGAAATTTACCTTTTATCCCTCCTCTATCTTACCCTATAGCTATTTCACCGAAGATTTAAGGATATACAAACCTGCCGGTGCATAAGGTAAGATTGAATATATCATACAGTCCGCTATTAGTATTAATTGGAGATTATTCTTTTTTGCCATATCACTCCTCCCAGCTTCTCCCCATTTCCTCCTCCATTCAATCCTGTACTTCCTCTCTGATCGCACCCCTCCAGCGTTTATTTCTGGCTCTAGCCATCACGTTCAATAGGTAGGTCCTTGCCAGCACCGCTGCTGCCAGTCCACCCACTGTCCTGTACCCCTGCACCACCCTCAGCAGTATCCCTCTCTGCACCCGCAGAAGTGGCCTAACCCTCGCATTCACCCCCGCTCTTTCACCCCACCCCTCCGCACCGTCCTACCAATTACCCTCCTATTCCACTCTCCCGGCCCTTTCACATTACACATCAATCTTTCCATCCTTGCTGCCCCACTTTACCAACCTCTGCCGCCTTTACCATATGAGTTGATGAAGCATAATTGACTATCCAACCACACCCCTAGGTTTTTCACAGACTCCTCCATACGAATTCTCATTCCCTTAACCTTAACCCCCACTTCCCTTGTCCTGCTCCGTACCTTCACCAGCAACCCCACCGTCTTATCTTCCGCCCCTTCCAGTCCGCACCGCTCTATCTTCTCCATAATCTTCCTGCACATTCTCTCCGCCTTTCTTTCTATCTACGCCTCTCCCTTTGCTGTACATACCGGACACACATCGTCCGCATACACCGTAATCTCACATCCCTCTCCACATACTATCCCACAAACCTCATCAAACACACTCTTCCAGAGCGTCGGTCCAAGAACCGAGCCCTGAGGCACTCCAGCCTCCATCTCATATCTCCTCCCTCTGGAGTCTACAATCACACGCCCCGTCAGGTAGTCCTACACCAGGTTAACCAACCCCTGCCCCACTCCAAGCCTCAGCAACGCGCTCAACACTGCCCGTTTGCTGACACTGTTGAACGCGTTCCAGTCGTCGAAGAACACGAATAGGGCCAATTTCTTCTTCGTCCAGCTGCCCTCCCTAGCTCTTTCCACCAAGCCCATCACCTTGCTCAGTGCCGACATGCAAGATTTCCCCTTCGTGAACCCGTGCTGGTTTACCCTAAAACCCCCATTCCTACCAACTGCCTCCTCAATCCTATCCTTTATTATCCCCTCCATCAATTTACCCATACCACACAGCAGGCTGATGGGCCTATAGTCCCCTGTAGTATCACCCTAGTCACCTTCCATCCTTCCGGAAACTCTTCCTCCCTTAGCACCCTGTTGAATAGTTCCCAGAAGTACTCCCCATTGTCATCCAACAGCCTCTTCACCATATCACCCCTTAGGCCATCTATCCCTGGGGCTTTTCTCACTTTAATGTTTCTATCGATGATTTGGAAAACATTTACACTTATTCTTTTTGTTATTTATTTTGAAAAATGAAACCACAATATTTTTTATATTTTCCAATTCAACATTTCGGTAGCGATCCATCTTCCGTTATCTAGAACAATTGAGTTTTTTGAATTGAAAGAGCCCAATAGTAAAAGACGAAAATCAAATAAAGTGCTTCAGTTCAACTAAATGCGGATAAATGAGTAGCTAGTATTTTTGCCGAATGTAGTCAAATTTGGTTACCCATGTTAGAAAAATAAATTTTAAGTAATCAATTACCTGCTTTATCAGGATAGAATCATAAGTTTTTATCCAGATTTTCTTATGATTTATCATTGTAATACACCCTATTACAATGACCACATGTTTTATTAGATAATATTAATAAGTGCCAAATGTGATTTTCAAAAATAACATTATTTCAAATTTAGTCTTCAGATTAAAAGAAAATAATTAAAACAAAAATTTACTGAAATTATGCAACTTATTATGCAGATTCTTGAATGTGAAGTTGTCCATAGTCTTCCTTTGCTGTTCCATGTTTCAGCTTCTTCTTTCTCCTTTATTGCGATGTTTGTTCAGGACAAAACTGTTAACATCTGACATATATCACTCTGTCGTTTACCTTGTTCAATTTGAATTTGAAGCATTTTTTTCAGTTTTTATTATTTGTGTTATTATGTTTCTGATTTTTCAAAATTATCATGGATTCAGTATTTAAATCGTGTTTTGTACCATATTGTACTGATACATTAAGAACATCGGGTAGAAAATTAAATACTGTGACGAAAACATATGAGAGAAGAAAGAGTTGGTTTGCAGCTGTTAGAAGGTCTTTTGTACAAACTTCAACAAATTATTTTTGTTGTGGAGATCATTTTAATGTAAGTGAAATACGTAATTACAGAAAATAATTGATAGTTCCATTGATAATAATTTCAAATAGTTATCAATTTATGTGCTTTTTTTAGTCCAAAGATAACTTGGAAAATTATATACAATATAGTTTTTTCCATCCTCAATGTTAAAGTGATCAAAACTGCCTCTGTGATTTTTGTCATTTATTCATATGTATGAAATTTATAATGTGAATATACACTGTGTTCATTTGAAAAGGACCCACCCTAAATATATCAGAAATGCGACATATTAGGAAGAAATGCCGAAACACGTCAACTTTTAACTTGAGGGGGACACTTTTTGCCGCTAATGTCATAAACGTCAGATTCACTCCCTCCCTTCTGGAGATACCCCTTGAATTTTTTCAAATGGCATTAGGTATCAAGTCATACCTCATTTAAAAGGTCTGGTGAAGCTCTATCCAATCATTTTGTTTTGCTTTCGATACCAGCCCTCCATTGTTATTTAATCGTTGTTCAAAAATGGTTCTCTTTCAACTTTTATTGCCTGAATATTAACGGTGGTCACTTTGGACACATGATTAAATAACAGTTATTTTTTGTTAACAGTAGTTGTCTATTCACTATTTGTAAAATTTTTATTCTTTAAAGAGACTTTCGGTCATAACCCAATACGGGGGCATACGAAAAGTTGAAAGAGAGCCAATTTTAAACAACGATTAAATAACAATGGAAGGCTGGAGTCAAAGGAAAAACAAAATGATTGAATACAGATTTACCAGACCTTTTAAATGAGGTATGACTTGATACCTAATGCCATTTGAAAAAATTCAATGGGTATCTCCAGTAGGGAGGGGGTGAATCTAACGTTTAAGACATTAGCGATAAAAAGTGTCGCCTCAAGCGAAAAGTTGACGTGTTTGGGCATTTCTTTCTAATATGTCCCATTTCTGAAATATTAAGGGTGGGTCCTTTTCAAATGAACACAGTGTATATGTATTGTATTGATATTGTATATGTAGGTATATATCTATGAAATTTAATATGTAAAAATATGTCATTTGTGGTTATGATTAATGTCAAGTTGGAAGAAGTTTTTTTTAATAGTTATCAGGGGATAAAATGAAAATTGAATGTGGGTAGTGATAGTAACGATTATTGATTAATAATGGATAGATTTTGACAGGAGGAGAAATAGAGATAAAATTAAAATAACCGATTAGATATTTTTAAAATACATTTAACTGGAAAATAGAAAGAAGTAATCATACAAGTCATATAAAATTGGAGATATAAATTATAACACAAAGGACGTATTTGGCGATTATACTGAATTAAAGAAATGACAGGACTCAGCACAGGGAAGTAATATTACAAGTATTTCAATAATAAGTAAATTTGAATACATAATCATATTGGCATTTGGAAATAATAAGAATAGAATATATTTGAAAACTGAAGAAACATAAAAATACATCATAAATTTTAGACCATTAGAAAATTTGATATTGGATAGTAATAAGAAAATTAATTAAGTGATTCGAACATAGTCAATTCTTTAAAGTGAAAATAATAATTAATTCATAAATTTAAAATTTGTATATTTTAAATTAAATTGTTTAATAAATACGTATTTTTGAAACAGGATATTATTAAGAAAAATAATTAAGTATTGAACTCAACCTTGAGAAAGAGATTTTGATAAAAATCTAGTTTAGTGAACCAACGCGGATTTTGATGAAATTTTTTTTTTAATTAATTCGAGGTCGCTGAACACGAAAATGAAAAAAGAAATCGGCGCTCTCTCACCAAAAACGAGTTATGAATTTTTGAAGATGGGGTCAGATCAGCACTGCACTGGTTTTAATGTCATATTATAACTGTTTTAAAATGGTGCATTAAACTTATTAACATTATTAAATTACATTTAACATTATTAAATACACTATAATTACTTTTTAAGATATTCCTCTCACACACACATTTAATAAACACTGATATTGACATTCATTTCTTGTAAATTCTTTTTTTAATTCCACAATTATTATATATTTTGACATTTTCATGTAACATGACTGACATATAAGTTTTGGTCTGTTTCTTCTTAGTCGTACAACTTGTACCTAATAGCATATTCAGCCATTAGAGATATTTAGCCACTTGAATTAGTTGCTGAATATTTTCGATTCCATGATCGTGACCATATCGTGACATAGAAGATATAAACAAGATGAACTTCATTAACATACACATATTTTTCCGATTAGCGCCGTATTACAGCTGAAACTTTTTTTTTTCAAATTTTAAGAGATGTTGATTTTAGAAAGATGGTTAGTTTTGAGATAAGTTTGGATGATATTTATCATTTATTTGAAGGATAATGAACCATTCAGTTTGATCATTGAGGATGCTGAACAATTTTTTTTCTCTGAATTGCACTCATCAATTAATTCTTTAAAAAAATTACCTCCTCAGTTGTTCGGCCTCTATAAACACTGCTGACCACGAAAATAGTTGCTGCAGGTGTAATTCCAAATCAAAGTTTGAACATACTCCTAATATTATAAGACTTTGGTTATCAAAAGCTCTTTCCCCTTTTTAGAAAATTTGAAAATTCTACTAATATCGCTTCCCGACCTACTAACACAGATCAAAGTGAAATCGCAATCGCTTCCTATCAGCTTAATACATTTATTAGATTGGATTTCCGTTTGAAATAATGAGGTAGATTGATTATCGCGAGCAAAGCGAGCGCGCCGCTTCGACGTTTCGCAATTCGCGCGCGAATTGCGAAACGTCGATCCGGCGCGCCTTTTTCACAGTATGTTGATAGCTGTTCATTCAATTTTTTCATAACTGATTTCAGTTAAACGGAAGTTGAGATAAATTTCTAATTCAGAGATAAGATTGGATTTCCGTTTGAAATAATGAAGTAGATTGATTATCGCGAGCGAAGCGAGCGCGCCGGATCGACGTTTCGCAACTCGCGCGCGCGAATTGCGAAACGTCGATCCGGCGCGCCTTTTTCACAGTATTAAACTATACAAAAGTTTATATGGTTTGAAGCAGGCTTCGCGCTGTTGGAATAAGAAGCTTACTTCTTTCCTTAACAGTTTTGGTTTCAAAGAGAGTGGATCCGATCCATGCGTTTTTGCTAGCAACGGAAAAGATGGAATGTTAATTTTGGCAATTCACGTTGACGATGGATTGATTGCAGCAGAAGAACAAGAAGCCATTAAGCCGGTCATTAGACACTTACAGAGAGAATTTGAGATCAAAATTTTTGAGCTGAAATGTTTTTTGGGACTCGAAATTGATCAGCTTTTGGATGGATCGATTCATGTTCATCAACAAGGATATGCAAGAAATCGCGCGCGCGAATTGCGAAACGTCGATCCGGCGCGCCTTTTTCACAGTATGTTGATAGCTGTTCATTTAATTTTTCCATAACTGATTTCAGTTAAACGGAAGTTGAGCCAAATACAGCGCCAGCTATCGGAAAAATAGGTGTATGTTCATGATGTTCATCTTGTCTAGATCTTTTATGTCACAATCATGAAATCGAAAATATTCAGCAACTAATTCAAGTGGCTAAATATCTCTAATGGCTGAATATGCTATTAGGTACAAGTTGTACAGCTAAGAAGAAACAGACCAAAACTTATGTGTCAGTCATGTTACATGAAAATGTCAAAATATATAATAATTGTGGAATTAAAAAAAGAATTTACAAGAAATGAATGTCAATATCAGTGTTTATTAAATGTGTGTGTGAGAGGAATATCTTAAAAAGTAATTATAGTATATTTAATATTGTGTACAAGTTTAATGCATCATTTTAAAACAGTTATAATATGACATTAAAACCAGTGCAGTGCTGATCTGACCTCATCTTCAAAAATTCATAACTCGTTTTTGGTAAGAGAGCGCCGATTTCTTTTTTCATTTTCGTGTTCAGCGACCTCGAATTAATTAAAAAAAAAAATATTTCATCAAAATCCGCGTTGGTTCACTAAACTAGACTTTTACCTAAATTAACAACTAAATTAAATAAAAATAATAATATATAATTGATTACATAAAATCTATTATAACAAAAATTTTAAATATAATAATCAAATAGTACAACTATAAATATCATTATAGTATATTTCAATTTACATTCCAGACAAAATGTAGTGAATTTGTACCAATATATTTTATTTTATTCATTATTTTATGCCAGGCAAATTGTAATAAAGGAACATTTAAGCAGCCAACATTAATTTATTAATGTAACATTCCGTTATGATTCCTTTCAAAAAATGTTCATGACAAGCGCCATTTCCAAGAATTGAGAAAAATAACTTTTGGTTCTAAGCTTTCTATAAAAACAACTATTTATCATTTACTTAATTACAGTTACCTTTTGAATTATTGTGATTATATGAAAATGAAAAACTGGTACTGGAATGATCTTTTAATGTAAAAATGACAACTATATAACTGTCTTATTTGACAACATGAAAATATAAGTGAATGTTACAAACTTAAACAAAACAATACCTGCAGACAACGCTTTACTAAATTCAATACTCCCACTTTTTGTTACAAGTCAATGTCAACATTCACTTTGACAATACATTCAACATTTGACAAAAATGTTGATGTTTCAATTTTGATAATGCCTTTGTCATGATATCGGCTGCCTGGTCATCTGTTTGAACATATTGTAATTCAAAAAATTCATCTTTGAATTTCTCTCGGATAAAATGTTAACGTACGTCAATATGCTTAGTTCTCTTATGAAACTCTGGATTCTTCACAAGTCGTATTGCGCTTTGATTATCCATAAATAAAACTGGTACATCCAATTTAACTTGTCGAAGATCACATAAGAGATTCTTCAACCAGACAAGTTCTTTTATAGCTTGTGACGCTGCCACATACTCGGATTCTGTTGTGGATAGTGCGACGGATTTTTGTCGTTCTGATCCCCAGTTAATTACACTTCCTCCAAGCATGAAAACATAACCTGATGTTGATCTTCGTGTTTGCGTGTCTCCAGCATAGTCGGCATCACTATACCCGCAAAAGTCTAAATTATTTCCGCTTACGAAACGTATTCCTTTGTTCATTGTACCTTTGATATATTTCATAATGTGTTTTACTGCATTCACATGTGCAGTAGCTGGTTTTTCCAAATATCGACTGACACTTCCAACTGCGAAACTAATATCTGGTCTGGTTGCAACGGCCAGATACATCAAGCTCCCGACTGCCTCTCGATAAGGAAAATCGATTTTTTTATCAGCTTCAAAATCTCCGAGGTTTTGTGAACTAGCTAATGGAGTTGTCACTGTCTTACAATATGTCATATCAAAACGATCAAGAACCTTTCTTGCATATCCTTGTTGATGAACATGAATCGATCCATCCAAAAGCTGATCAATTTCGAGTCCCAAAAAACATTTCAGCTCAAAAATTTTGATCTCAAATTCTCTCTGTAAGTGTCTAATGACCGGCTTAATGGCTTCTTGTTCTTCTGCTGCAATCAATCCATCGTCAACGTGAATTGCCAAAATTAACATTCCATCTTTTCCGTTGCTAACAAAAACGCATGGATCGGATCCACTCTCTTTGAAACCAAAACTGTTAAGGAAAGAAGTAAGCTTCTTATTCCAACAGCGCGAAGCCTGCTTCAAACCATATAAACTTTTGTATAGTTTACACACTCGGCCACTGTTGTCATTATATCCAATTGGCTGGCTCATATAAACATTTTCTTCTAAATCGCCATTTAGAAAAGCCGTTTTCACATCAAACTGTTTTAGTGTCATACGCTTTGCCGCAGCCAATGCTAGGATCGCTCTGATTGATGTAAACTTCACCACTGGACTAAATGTTTCCTGGTAATCGATTCCGTACTCTTGTGTAAAGCCTCGTACTACCAATCGTGCCTTATACCGATTAACACTCCCATCCGGATTTTCTTTGACCTTGTAGACCCAGCGATTGTCAATCACTTTTTGATCAACTGGCGCATCGACCAAAATCCAAGTATGATTTTTCATAAGTGAATCGTACTCTTCATCCATTGCTCGCTCCCACTGCTTGTAATCAATCGACTGAATTGCCTGCTCATACGTTCTTGGCTCATCACTGACTGCCAACATTGCAGAATGTTCACCAGTTACCAGATGTGTTAATGTGTTACGATCACGTAGACGCCTATTGACAATATTTCTGCTATCAAGATCGCAGGTCATACCACGATTTTTCTGTTGATCTAGTGACGCACATTCATTTGTGTCCTTATCTTCGTCATTTTCATTTTCTGCACCTTTGTCAATACCATAATTGTCTTCGTTTTCGTTATTTTCATTCTTACTGACTACACTAGCATTTTCTTCAACACAAATATCGAGTGTTCCCATTGAATTTTCTAACAAAAAAACGACGTCTCGTGAGATCTCGATTTTACTAGTTTTCGAATTCCAAACTCGATATCCCTTTGAATTATTGTCATAACCAACAAACATACATTTTTCTGCCTTCGCGTCGAGCTTCTGACGTTTTTCTTTTGGAATGTGAATAAATACTTCCGAACCAAAAATCCGTAAATGGTCTAGCTTCGCCTCCTTGTTATGCCATAATTCATACGGTGATTTGTTGTCAACTGTGCTTGTTCCAGTTTGATTTAGCACATGAACTGCTGTATTTACTGCTTCCGCCCAGAATTTCCTATCAATCTTCTTTGCCTCAAGCATTGTCCTTGCTGATTCAACGATAGTTCGTATTTCCCTTTCTGCACAACCATTCTGCTCTGGTGTATATGGCACAGTTCGTTGATGATGAATTCCAGCTGCTTCAAAGAAAACTTTCAGCTTTTCATTGACAAACTCTGTGCCGTTGTCAGATCTGATATTGCGAACACTGTGACCATGCTTCTTCTGAATCAGTTTAACACATTTTTCGATAATACTCGCTACTTCTGATTTTTGTTTCATGAAATATACGAAACGAAAATGAGAATAATCATCTTTGAGCAACAAAAAATATCTGGATCCACCAATTGAATTCGTCTGAAACGGACCACACACGTCAGTATGAATGATTTCGCCACACATCTTTGATTTTTCTTCGCGACTCTTAAAAGTGCTTCGATGATGCTTTCCATAGACACAAGCTTCACATGCAAATTCCTCATCAATGAAATCTATACCCCGACTTAGTAGAAACTTCTTCACATGTGTCGAATTCTGATGTCCTAGACGTTCGTGCCATGAACGAAGTGTAGCGTTTCTGATTGCTACACTCGTTGTAGTTTCAATCTTTGATGGTTGTATCGTTCTGAACAACATTTGAAACAAACCTTTTCTGCGAATTCCCACTGCAACAATGTTTCCATCTTTCAGCAATTTGCAACCTTCGTTGTTCATGTTCAATTGATGCCCGCGATCTAACACCTTTCCCAATGAAAACAAATTTTTCTTAAGTTCCGGCACGAACAAGACTCCCATGACTCGTTTGCGAATCCATTCATCTCCATTAAAAGCAAAAATGTTGATATCGCCTTTGCCCAGAGCCATTATCTTGTCACCATTACCAACTGTAATTGGTTCAGCTATTTCCGTATAGTTTTCGAACCATTCTCGGCGATGACTCATGTGATCAGTTGCACCTGAGTCCAAAATCCAAGTATCTTGGTCTCTATTTGTTGTTTTGTAACAAATAAAAGCATCATTTGAATTTTCTTTTTTTCTCCCGTTGAAGTTAGTCTTCTTTTCCGAGCATTCCCTTTTCCAGTGGCCCTTTTTTCCACATTTGAAGCATTTGCCTTTCGGTTTGTCATTTTTATCTGTCGCTTTGTTATTATTCGATGAATTTCCTTTCTTGTAATTATTGATTTGTTTCTTCGAGAAGATTCTCTTAGCCATTAGGGCCTCTACTTCTTGAACTTGACCCTGCGACTTCAAACGAAGTTCTTCTGCCATCAAACGAGCCCGCAAATTTGCCAAAGTTTGACTATCTGCGTTTGCAGATTCCCATGCACTATGGAAATGATTAAACTCGGACGGTAGTGACATTAAAATCTTCGAAATTACCATGGACTCAGAAATAATTTCTTTTTGATCACGTAATTGCTGCACTATTTCCATTAATTTTGATAAAAATGTCGCAATGTCATCTTCCGGTTGTTTTGTGTAGCCATAATATTTTTGTTGTAAAAATAAAATATTTGCCTTTGATGTTTGCTCATACGTACTTTTGAGCGTCTCCCACATCTCTTGAGCTGTTTCACAATTCATAATCTGCAGTAATGCCTGTTTCATACAAGTCGTGGAAATTGCTCGTCTGGCCATAGCATCCGCCTTCTTCCAAGTCACAATTTCCTTCGCATAATTTGTACATTCAGATGTCGGTTTGACGTTTGTTCCATCGACGTAGTCAAAAAGATCGTTAGCTTCTAAAATCTGACGCATTTGAAACTTCCATGTTAGCCAGTTGCTGCCGCTTTCCAGCTTTTCAATATTAACGCGATCGCCTTCCATTTATTTTGTCTTTTAAAAATTATCGGCTTCAAAACTTCAAAAATAAATTGCTTTCCAATTTTCTTTTTTTTGAGTTCACAAATAATTCTTGCACAAAATAAATAACGATATTTACTGCAGTTAATCTTCCTTTACAATTTCACGTAATCTGGGCCCATAACCTTTTGAATTATTGTGATTATATGAAAATGAAAAACTGGTACTGGAATGATCTTTTAATGTAAAAATGACAACTATATAACTGTCTTATTTGACAACATGAAAATATAAGTGAATGTTACAAACTTAAACAAAACAATACCTGCAGACAACGCTTTACTAAATTCAATAGTAAATAATTGTCATATAAGTAAAGCGTGATCTATAGACGTCAAAAAATAATAGTTCAATACTATTAAACGCTTTACAAAATTAGAAAAATTAATTTCCAAAGAGCAGACCGACCACTAAGAAGCAACAACTACTTCTCGGGCTATATGCCCCGACAGACATTGAATTCAAACAAAAACGCCGCTTAGTCGCTTATTGAATTTTATGAATAACAACGCCCAAATTATGCTAAATTTGGGCTGCTGGTTAATTTAGTATACCTAGACCACACGCCATTTTTGGCGCTTAGTCAAGTTATGTTAAATTCTGGCATTCTATTTTTTATTGCAATAATTAAACGAAGAACGATTTGGTTTATTATTAAAATTATTTTTTATTAAATAATAATAATACAGTAAGGTATACTCAAAAGTATATTTTAAAATAACTCTGATTCAAGAACAAACACTACAAATTCTACTTTTTTACTAACTTACGGCCGTTTTCATAACAAATGCTTAAAGTTCACTTTAGCTAAAGTGACTTTATCACTTTAACTTCACTTACGGCCGTTTTCATAACAAAATTTAACACTACTTTAAGTTTTAAAGTAAGCTTTAAATAAAAGTCTATTTCATAACAGACTTTATAACTTCAAGTCGACTTTAAGTTGAAGTGGACACAATCGCGACTTTAGACGACTTTAACCTCAAAATTTAAGACAGTTTTCAGTTCGTTGTGTCAGTATTGTGGACAAATTCTCTTGAGATGGAAATAGATACCGAGTCATCAGCCTTTGAGGATAGCAGCAACGAGAGCGACAGTGATGAGGAAATATTCATCTTTAGGAGACCAAAAATATATAAACGGAGAATAACAGATTTTGATAATTGGTCAGATGAAGAATTTTACCAAAGATTCAGGTTAAGCAAACCTGCTGTTCAACAATTGTTACATCATATAAGACAACAAATTGAAAGTTTGTGTACTCAGTAAGTTCAGTTTCAATAATTGTCATCAATACGTATTAATCTTATTCATGATTGTTTTGTAGAGGTGGTGCTATTAGGTCCGAAACACAACTGCTGCTTACACTTCGATTCTATGCAACAGGAAACATGCTTATAAGTGTTGCAGATTTTATGGGTGTTTCAACAGCTTCTGCATCTAGGATTGTTGCCAAAGTGAGCAGAATAATTGCTTCTCTGAAACCAGATTTTATAAAAATGCCACACACCTTAGCTGAAATTGAGGAAACTGCTCTAGGTTTTTTTGATATAGCCCATTTTCCCAAATTATGTGGTGCCATTGATTGTACCCACATCAAAATATTAGCTCCAGGTAAGTACATCTGTAAATTCCAATATATTTGTAGATATCTATCCTGAGACTCTTTACAGGTGGTGAAGACAACGAAATTTTTAGAAATAGGAAAGGCTATTTTTCCCTCAATGTACAGACAGTATCTGACAGTCATCTGAAAATAAGAAATATAGTGGCGAGATGGCCAGGGAGTGCTCATGATCAGACTATTTTCAATAATAGTCGATTGAAAAATAATTTTGAAGGAGGCCAATTTAGGAGGTTCCATTTAATTGGAGACTCTGGATATGGAGTTCAAACATATCTCTTGACTCCTCTGCAGGAAACAAATACAGAGGCTGAAAGACTTTACAATGAGTCATTAATAAGAACTAGAAATACAGTAGAAAGACAGTATGGTGTATGGAAAAGACGCTTTCCTGTACTTTCCCTAGGTATAAGGGTTAACCTTGATACAGCAATGACAATAATTGTAGCAACAGCGGTTCTCCATAATATGGCTATCGAAATGAATGAACCTTTAATGGATGAAGAGCCTATTAATGAAGATAATAACGCCCCAGAAAATAATGGACATAACAATGTTAATAATAATAGCGGTCATCAGTACAGAGCTCTATTTATTCAACAACATTTTAATCTATAAAAAAATATATATCGTTATGTACATCTTTCTACTCAATAATAACACTGTTTACTTTTTATATTTTAATATTTACCTATTTTTGTACATTAATAAAAGAATTAATTTTTTTCTGCAGTAGCTGTAATTCTGCTGCATGAATTTCTTCCTTTCGTCGTTGCTCGTTTTCAAAAGCTTTGACCTTTCTTTTTTCATCATTTCTATGTGCTTCAGCCCGCCTAAGGTCATCATTTTCTAAAAATTTCAGTTTAGCTGCTAAATATTCTTCTTTTTGCTTTATAAAGGGTTGCCTGTTTTTTTGCTGCTGGTGAAGGCTTGCCTATCACCGATAGTTTTCGGTTCTTTTTTGTTCCAAGCATTTTGGGAGTGTAAGATGACCAATCAATCACTTCTTTGCTTTCGTGCATTTGGCTTTGCTGACTACTCTGCCCAACAGTTGGTATAATATCCACCTCCACAACTGAAAGTTAAAAATTTTTCTAATTTAGGCATATTATTTGGAAAGCATGAAAAAGTATGTTACGTCAAAAAGCCCTAACAAGTACCTACCGTTCACATTTTGACTAGATAAGACTGATGTACCAGGCTGTTCATCCATATCCCAAGAAAATGTTACCTCATTTTCTGTGGTACTCTCATTATCAAGATGTAAGTGTTCCTTTTGTATAGAAATTCCATCATCGTCAACATCATTTTGAAGTCCATACACAGTTTTAATGTTTAATATGTTGAGCATTGCTTCAAAAACCACATTTTTTTTTAAGTTTGGATCGGGTGGGCCCCCACCCGTTACATAGATGTTTTGCCTTTGGGCTGCGGCATATTTTCTTGTGCCGGTCTTTATATTGTCGTACTTACTTTTTAATTGGGCAAGAGCTCTTGGTGGATTGCAGCTATTAAATTCGTTCTGTATGGTCACCCATGTCTGTTCCTGATGAAAATAACATATTTAGAAAAAATCCTCAATGTCTTTCTTATGTGTAATGTTTACTTTACCTTTTGGCTGGGCGTAATGTTGTTCGTAGTTTTGCACTCAATAATCGATTTATATTTTTCAGTTATTTTTACCAAATTCAATTCTTCTTCTGTTGTAAAATTTGTACCCCTAACTCTTTTTCTATTTACTTCACCCATAACACTTATTTCAAGTTGAAAATCAGAAGAAAGCATAAACACGAATATGAAAATAAAATACAAACATAAACATAACCCAACTTCAATTGAAACAATCTCGAAACTGTCATAGTCACTGATACCAACTTCTCTTGATAAACGTAAAATCACACTTTACTTAAAGGAACAGAACAGAAATGTTATGAAAATAATTCAACTTTAACGGCCGTTTTCATAACAAATGCTTAAAGTTCACTTTAGCTAAAGTGACTTTATCACTTTAACTTCACTTAAAGTTGAATTATTTTCATAACATTTCTGTTCTGTTCCTTTAAGTAAAGTGTGATTTTACGTTTATCAAGAGAAGTTGGTATCAGTGACTATGACAGTTTCGAGATTGTTTCAATTGAAGTTGGGTTATGTTTATGTTTGTATTTTATTTTCATATTCGTGTTTATGCTTTCTTCTGATTTTCAACTTGAAATAAGTGTTATGGGTGAAGTAAATAGAAAAAGAGTTAGGGGTACAAATTTTACAACAGAAGAAGAATTGAATTTGGTAAAAATTACTGAAAAATATAAATCGATTATTGAGTGCAAAACTACGAACAACATTACGCCCAGCCAAAAGGTAAAGTAAACATTACACATAAGAAAGACATTGTGGATTTTTTCTAAATATGTTATTTTCATCAGGAACAGACATGGGTGACCATACAGAACGAATTTAATAGCTGCAATCCACCAAGAGCTCTTGCCCAATTAAAAAGTAAGTACGACAATATAAAGACCGGCACAAGAAAATATGCCGCAGCCCAAAGGCAAAACATCTATGTAACGGGTGGGGGCCCACCCGATCCAAACTTAAAAAAAAATGTGGTTTTTGAAGCAATGCTCAACATATTAAACATTAAAACTGTGTATGGACTTCAAAATGATGTTGACGATGATGGAATTTCTATACAAAAGGAACACTTACATCTTGATAATGAGAGTACCACAGAAAATGAGGTAACATTTTCTTGGGATATGGATGAACAGCCTGGTACATCAGTCTTATCTAGTCAAAATGTGAACGGTAGGTACTTGTTAGGGCTTTTTGACGTAACATACTTTTTCATGCTTTCCAAATAATATGCCTAAATTAGAAAAATTTTTAACTTTCAGTTGTGGAGGTGGATATTATACCAACTGTTGGGCAGAGTAGTCAGCAAAGCCAAATGCACGAAAGCAAAGAAGTGATTGATTGGTCATCTTACACTCCCAAAATGCTTGGAACAAAAAAGAACCGAAAACTATCGGTGATAGGCAAGCCTTCACCAGCAGCAAAAAAACAGGCAACCCTTTATAAAGCAAAAAGAAGAATATTTAGCAGCTAAACTGAAATTTTTAGAAAATGATGACCTTAGGCGGGCTGAAGCACATAGAAATGATGAAAAAAGAAAGGTCAAAGCTTTTGAAAACGAGCAACGACGAAAGGAAGAAATTCATGCAGCAGAATTACAGCTACTGCAGAAAAAAATTAATTCTTTTATTAATGTACAAAAATAGGTAAATATTAAAATATAAAAAGTAAACAGTGTTATTATTGAGTAGAAAGATGTACATAACGATATATATTTTTTTATAGATTAAAATGTTGTTGAATAAATAGAGCTCTGTACTGATGACCGCTATTATTATTAACATTGTTATGTCCATTATTTTCTGGGGCGTTATTATCTTCATTAATAGGCTCTTCATCCATTAAAGGTTCATTCATTTCGATAGCCATATTATGGAGAACCGCTGTTGCTACAATTATTGTCATTGCTGTATCAAGGTTAACCCTTATACCTAGGGAAAGTACAGGAAAGCGTCTTTTCCATACACCATACTGTCTTTCTACTGTATTTCTAGTTCTTATTAATGACTCATTGTAAAGTCTTTCAGCCTCTGTATTTGTTTCCTGCAGAGGAGTCAAGAGATATGTTTGAACTCCATATCCAGAGTCTCCAATTAAATGGAACCTCCTAAATTGGCCTCCTTCAAAATTATTTTTCAATCGACTATTATTGAAAATAGTCTGATCATGAGCACTCCCTGGCCATCTCGCCACTATATTTCTTATTTTCAGATGACTGTCAGATACTGTCTGTACATTGAGGGAAAAATAGCCTTTCCTATTTCTAAAAATTTCGTTGTCTTCACCACCTGTAAAGAGTCTCAGGATAGATATCTACAAATATATTGGAATTTACAGATGTACTTACCTGGAGCTAATATTTTGATGTGGGTACAATCAATGGCACCACATAATTTGGGAAAATGGGCTATATCAAAAAAACCTAGAGCAGTTTCCTCAATTTCAGCTAAGGTGTGTGGCATTTTTATAAAATCTGGTTTCAGAGAAGCAATTATTCTGCTCACTTTGGCAACAATCCTAGATGCAGAAGCTGTTGAAACACCCATAAAATCTGCAACACTTATAAGCATGTTTCCTGTTGCATAGAATCGAAGTGTAAGCAGCAGTTGTGTTTCGGACCTAATAGCACCACCTCTACAAAACAATCATGAATAAGATTAATACGTATTGATGACAATTATTGAAACTGAACTTACTGAGTACACAAACTTTCAATTTGTTGTCTTATATGATGTAACAATTGTTGAACAGCAGGTTTGCTTAACCTGAATCTTTGGTAAAATTCTTCATCTGACCAATTATCAAAATCTGTTATTCTCCGTTTATATATTTTTGGTCTCCTAAAGATGAATATTTCCTCATCACTGTCGCTCTCGTTGCTGCTATCCTCAAAGGCTGATGACTCGGTATCTATTTCCATCTCAAGAGAATTTGTCCACAATACTGACACAACGAACTGAAAACTGTCTTAAATTTTGAGGTTAAAGTCGTCTAAAGTCGCGATTGTGTCCACTTCAACTTAAAGTCGACTTGAAGTTATAAAGTCTGTTATGAAATAGACTTTTATTTAAAGCTTACTTTAAAACTTAAAGTAGTGTTAAATTTTGTTATGAAAACGGCCGTTAAACATGAAAATGGATTAAAACTATTTTCTTCTCTAAAAGTTCTTGTGTTTAAAAATCTAGTTGACCATTAAATCTATGCAAATCATCTTCTACATCAGGAGCTCCTATCAAATTCTTGCAAAATTTCTTAGCGTCATTTGGAATGAAATTCATTAAAGACTTCAAGCTTCAAGCTTCTCCTCAGAAATAGGTTTGCCATTTGGCCAAAGTTTCTGGTGGGAGGTATTGAATTTTGGTTTTTGTAAGAAGGAACTGCTTTTTTGCACTTGCTTCATTGTTGTTCTAGGGGTGCGATATAATGTATTACAACGTTAATAGTATATTATGCAACAATCATAAAACCATTTCATGAGAGTTGCATACACTATTTTTTCTACGAACAAGAAATTTTATTTGAATTCAACAACATTGCTTTTTTTATACTTCTCTTGCTACCCTCCAATCCATAAATTAACCATAAAATTTATCATATACCTTTTTTGATTTTGCAGGTAATAAACTATTGGATACATTTTTCGCCTTTCCAGCGATTTCAGGTGGTGTGTATGAAAACTCTCCGTCGCTCGACATTTCTTTTAAAAAGTGGAAGGTGTTAGATGTATCCTGTATGTCAAATGTAACTACTGTATGTAAGATGAACACTGACATTTTGACATGACAGTTGACAGTACTAAATAAAGATGGTTTTGATGACTTCATATTTCAATGGTAACCTAAGTAATCCTGGCTCATCGTAATAATTGAAAGGCATCCAATAATTGCAACCTACATAAAAGAAAGCAACATTTAAATAACACAGAAGGTATCTACCTTTTTGACTATCGCAAAAGATTGAAACTGTCATAAAACACGAATCTCTTAGAAACTGTCAAACATTCTACAGAAAATATTGGGTCTGTCTACTTGGTTATTTAAAAATCTAGATTTTTATTGGTCAATTTTTCAGTTTCATATTGAAAACCAGTGTTATAATGAGTATCATTATGAAACTGAAAATTGGCATGTAATTAACAACTTATAGTATAGAAGTAGAAAAACATATATACAAGCTTGAAGTATGAGAGGTGCCTTTCACAGTATAAGCAATACCGACAGACTATTAAATGCTTATCACTGACTGATTCTTCTATTTAATAGGACAGACCAGACAGAATAAAATAATCTTATGCAATTATCTTCTCTAGCATGTATGTGAAGTATAGCATTGACACATGATTTTTCTAACAAGTCAAGTTGGCCAAAAGCATTTGGCCTTAATTCAGATAGGCTACACAAAATAATTATACTCCTCTTTGATTATTTAAATATATATATTAAATCTCAAGGGTTTAGTCAATATGTCGGCTAGTTGACTTGCACTGTTAACATGATTCAAATCTATTGTCTTGTCAATATGTTGTATGAATTTCCTAAGGATCTCAATATGTTTTTTGTCCTTCATTATTTTTCCTACATGTATATTTTGTAACATTTGTTTTGAGGTGTTGGCTCATCTTTATCGATAAAACCAAGTTCGTCACCATTTCGTCTTATCCAGCAAATGTCATCAATGGAAGGTATGGCGGCTCTGTACTCTGCTTCAGTAGTAGATGTTGACCTAATCTTTGCTTTTGTACATGCCATACAAAAGGTCCTCCACGTAATATCAGAACTCCACTGGTTGAGTGTTCGGTTAATTTGCCTCCTCCATAATCTGGATCAGTATATGTTATACTTCTATAGATGTTTTTCTGGTCATTACGTAAGTTCATAATAAAAATAGTATTCAAATTACAGATGTCTTTTGTACGTCGGTTTAAACGATATGATAAATTTTGAAGAATTTCGTAATAACTTGGCAATGTTGTATAGATTAGTAGAAAAAATTTTACCAGTAATGTAGACCTCAATGGTAATTCAGAAAGTGCCAAAATACCCCCACCATTCCATCTGAAATTTTTTTTTCTGTTGCATCATTTTTTTTAGAACACTTTGTAGAAACCAAAACTTTTTCAAAATGTAGCCTAATTGGTGTCATATACAGGTACCAAATGATTTTTGCATCGCATTTCGAATGATGCAGCACTAAATGAACACACGGTATCCATTGTGCAGCTTGTTATAGAAAAATGTCAAATTGGAGTGGACGGAAAATTGTCAACAGACATTTGACAATATAAAAAAATTTTTAGCCAAAGCTTCAATTCTTGTGCAATATAACCCAGAACTTCCTATTCGTTTAATTACCTACGCCAGCGATTATGGAGTAAACGCTTTAATTTACCATAATTCCAGATGGTAGCCATAAAGTAATAGAGTCCGCTTCGCGCATGCTTTCTAATGTCGAGCGTAAATATTGTACACTGGAAAAAGGAGCACTGGGTGTCAATTATGGTTTATGTAAATTTCATAATTATTCATTTTTGAAACATTTCTCGTTAGTGATAGGCAATAAACCTTTATCGTTTATTTTTCACCCTAACAAACATATTCCTCAATATTCGGCAAATAGATGAAAAGATGGGCGTTAATTCTTTCAGGTTATCAATATGATATTCAAGAAGTAAAAACTGATAAAAATTGAGCTGATGCTTTATCAAGGTAACCAATAATTTTAGAAAAAGATTATTAGATGGGGAAATGAATTATGTACATCACTTAAATAATAATGATTTTCCATTAAATTCCAAACACGTCAAAGAAGCTACAGCCAAATACGAAATTTTAAGTGAACTTTTGAAATTTGTTAAAAACTGTTGGTCTCAAGATAAATCATTCAATAAAATATTATTTTAAAAAAATTTTATTGTATAAGACATGAATTAAATACTGGGTGTCCCAGAAGTTTCAGACCCATTTTAACTGCAAAAATCTCGAAACTCACAAACGATAGGGAGGTGCGGTTTTCGATAAACAATTTCTTTTTATATAAAGTTTTTTCAGTATAGATGTCCAATAAGTGAAATCTTATATAGGGTGTTTTTAAAAAATCGTATCTTTTAAATGCAAATATCGTCTATCTTTTCAATGGATCACCCTATATATTTTTATTCTATCTGAAAGCTGTAATTAAACATTTATACTGAAAAAACTTTATATAAAAAGGAATTGCTCATCGAAAACCGCAACTCCCCATCGTTTCTGAGTTCCGAGATTTTTGCACTTAAAATGGGTCAGAAACTTCTGGGACACCCAGTATTGAATCAAATTGTTTATTGTGAAATAATAGAAAAATAATACCATTCAGTTTACAAGAAACAATATCACAAAGCTTACATTCTTCACACATGGGTATTGTAAAGATGAAAAATTTAACTCGCTCTTATTTTTGGTGGCCCAACTTGAACAAGCAAATTGACGAAATTTTTAAAGCTTGTGATGATTGCTTATTGTCAAAAAATCACCAGATAAATCTGTTTTGCATACGTGGTTCTACCCATAATAGCATTGGCTTAGACTCCATTCAGATTTTATGAAACCATAATTAAATAAACAATTTTTTATCATTTTGGATGCCCATAGTAACTGGATATAAGCTTTTCCAATGAACTCGATTACAACAAAATCAACCATGGATGTTTTGGGGTCATGTTTTGCACGGTTTGGGTTATCAAAGCAAATATGTACCGATAACTGTAGCTCATTTTGTTCGGTAGATTTTAAAGAGTTTTTATCCCAGAATTCCATAACGCACGTGAACTCTCCACCATATCATCCGTCCTGTAATGACGCAGCAGATAATGCGGTAAAAACAATAAAAAATGCATTAAAAAATGCACTCGGTCAAAACAAGTCAATTGATGTTAATTTGGTTTTAAATAATTTTTTATTCGACTATCGTTGTACACCTCATTCTACGACCAATGAATCTCCCGCAAAATAACTAATGAGTCGTGAATTATGAATTTGGTTGGAGTTGTTGCCCAGTCCAAATAAATTAAAAGAACGTGTCATACAAATACAAAATAAACAAAAATTCATTTGATTTCATTTTGTTTTTTGTCATAATTTTTTTTGATAACTTTCATTAACAAAACAAAATATATATTTTTTATTTTTATTGCTATGAACTTTCGATTTTTTTCTTAAGGGGGGAAGTGTGATGAATACAAATTGCTATTTGTATTACCCTGTATAATAACTTCATATTTAATTTAACAATGTATATTGATTTGGATTTTTATTTATATGATTTTAATATGTGAATTTTTAATTTTATTTTATTTTGTTTTACACAGTACCCATATTTCTAAGAAAACTCAGCTTCTCAGGGTTCGGGGTTCATAGGTTCAATAAATTAAAAATTTTAATGTCTGATTAAAATAATTTCGAATAAATTTTTCTTATGAAAATAACTCAAATTCTCTCCAAATTATTTTAAAAAAATTTTCATTTCAATGAAGTCTAAAATTCAAAAACATTAACTACGGTGGTCTGTATGCCTTCCTCAACGCATGTAATCCAGTGTAGAATTGCCAATATAAATTTTATGGATGAGAAGTAAGTATATAAAGTCACAAAAGGAAAACAATAATAGATAAATCAATTTAAACTTTAATTCGACAAAGTATTTCTAAATGATACGTCATTTTAGACATAAATCAACTTATCTATGATGATTTTTCATTCATCCTCATATACACAAATGGAACAATTTGCTTCAAACAAAAAGAATATTTATAGGCAATATAACTATAACTCCAGAAAGATTCTTTGTGTTAAAAATAGGGTTTATAAGAATACTTTTTTATTATCCACCACAGTTCCAACACAAGGGGGTTCACTTTTCCACGTGCCACTCAGGCACATTTCTCCGGCTACCAAATATTTGCGTTCCTCACAAGTCTAGATGAAGTTTATTTTTCTTTTATTGGAATTATTTCACTTACGGAAATCACTCGACGTTTGTTTACTTTCAAAAAAGTCCCAAAAGATTATTTTCACCTTTTATACTATGTTTCGTACAATTATTTTTTTAAATTCTACAATCACTTTTCTTTTTAAATTAAAAAATGACGTATCCTTTTTTTATTAATCCTCTCTAGTCACTCCAAAAAAAAACTCTAATTGAATCTTCTTTATTTATTATGAAAGGAAAGGTTATTCATTCACATTCTAAATATATCATTGCTACATTTTGCTTTTATTGTCAGTATTTGACAATGTTTTCACAGACATTAAAACCGTATTAGTGGATTTTTGATTTCAGATTTTATTTTTTTACGGAAAACAAATTGAGTTAAGTAGTGTTTTCAACCAATTTCTCCTTTCAAAGGTCTTGAAATGTAGGTATTTATTCCACCTTCATTATCTATAATGTAGAGTAGTAATGTACAGTAGTTTCAAATTTGCACATATCTTTTTATTTTTGTCTGATAGCCTTAGAACGCGAACTATCACAAAATCTCCCTTTTGGAATTCAGTTTTTACTCTATTTTTCTTATCCACTCTATGCAAATATTTACTTGCAATGTTCTGTAAATTTTTATTAACCGTTTCTAGAACTTCCTCATACGTTTTAGTGACTTCTGTCTCCCATTTTCTTTCAGGCTTCAACTTCTTCATCAAATAGATTGGACTCTCCATGATGAGAGTATTAGGTATATTGTTTAAATAATTTTGGATTAGCTAGCTATTATTAGGAACTTCATCACCTCTCTGATATATCTTCCTGAGGGGTTTGCAGGTCCTATCGTTCATAAAATAAGTTGCATTGTTCACCATACATTTTGCTGGTTTTACAACTTCCTTCATGTATTCTGACATTTTCTGTATGACAATTTTGCATTTGGTTTTCTTAGTAGGATATAGTCTTACAAATTTAGAAGATAACTCTGCTATAATTAAAATGTGAAAGTTCCCCTGCTTACCATTTATCAAATTACTTAGGAAATCCATTGCAACTTTTTCGCCACATTTAGTTGTTAATATGGTCTCAGCAATGTTTTTACTCTTCACATTTTTACTTTTTCCCAATTGACACGCATAACATGTTATAGTGCTTTCTTTGGCAAGACTTTGGTCCCCTTCACTGATATAATGTTCCCTGAATAATAGCCACAATTTCCTAGACCTTATATGCCCATTTTGTTTATGTAAGCTTCTTTATATCTGAATGATGAAATAAAACAATTTAATTTGTTTAAATCTCCATTTTATTTTGAACTGACGTTCAATTTAAAATTAGTGACGCGTTTCACTACACAGTAGCTTTTTCAAACTAGTGAAGATACAATGAAAAACTTTCAATTTATATAGTGCCTTATTACGGAATTCTAAGATATTTTCAGAAATATATGTTTAAATGGAAATAAAGTACAAAAAGTGCCTAAATACGGAATTCTACGAATATTACAAAGGTATTGAAAAAGTTCACCTGGAAAATTTATCCACAACCATCACATCTTCTAGGTGAAAAGATAATTACAAAAAAGTTTTAAACATAATATTCAACCCACATGTTCATTTGATCACTTCAACAAACAAGGTATAGAAACAGAAATTAACTTATACAATTTTCCAAATAATTCCAATCTAAAACATAAAGCTTCCGATATTATTAAAAAAGGAATTTGTCAATTTTAACAAACCAAACTTTGAATTATCAGTCGCCAAATCAATCCAACAAAAATCAAAGTCATATAGTCTTATTTTTACAAAAGCAGATAAAGGAAATACGGTAATAGCATTACATAAAGATGATTATATATTAAAAACCAACAATTTTATACAGACAGGCAGTTTTTAGACTCCTAAAAAAGCACCAACTAGTAAATTTCAGAAGGAAATAAAATTATCAGTTGATAACGCCAAATCAATAATTAGCGACAAAGAAAAATATAAATTAATTTTACCCAATCCACAACACCCTGAATTTTATTCATTAATGAAACTCTATAAAGAGGGGTACCCTATCAGACCGGTTGTTTCTTTTTTCACAGCACCTTCTTTTAAAGTTTTAAAGATTCTCATAGAAATAATTTCTAAATATTGTTCTTTCAAACCTCGATTTTCAATTAAAAACTCAACGGAAATAATTAATCATATTCAAGATATAAAACTACCTCACAATTCTAAATTCGTATCGTAAAGTAAAGAAAGATATGAGAAAAACTTTTCGTCTTACATCAGAAAAGTGACACATACATCAGAAAAGTAACACATGCTTCTAGCCGGAAAAGTACTTTTCCGGCTAAGGCGTGGAAGTGAAAGTAAGTAATGAGTCACTTCCCTACCGTTTTAAAGGTAAGAAATGTCTATATTACTGACCGATTGTGAATTAACCTTTTTACCTAGAAGATGTGATGGTTGTGGATAAATTTTCCAGGTGAACTTTTTCAATACCTTTGTAATATTCGTAGAATTCAGTATTTAGGCACTTTTTGTACTTTATTCCCATTTACATATTATAATACTTTTGTGAATATCTTAGAATTTCGTATTAAGGCACTATATAAATTAAAAGTTTCTCATTATATCTTCACTAGTTTGGAAAAGCTACTGTGTAGTGAACCTCGTCACTAATTTTAAATTGAACATCAGTTCAAAATAAAATGGAGATTTAAACAAATTAAATTGTTTGATTTCATCATTTATTATGGATCTTCATCAAGTAAAAGCCTCATTCAATTCTATTCAATTCTTAATATCTCCCTGGTTAAATTTTCAGTTTTTAAATACCTCTATCTGCCTATTTTTCTTTATAACTGTATTATTTTTCAAATATCTCCTTTGCTTCTCCTTTTCAGTTAATCCCATTTGATATTTGATTATACTTTTTTAAGAAATTTTCCCCTCCAAGTCTTTCATGACATTCATTCCAATTTTGACAATTCTCTTGTTTCTGCTATTATCCCATTTACTTTATCTACTTAAAGCATCTGCCACGACATTTTACCTCCCCGGAATGAATTTAATTTCAAAATCATACTTTTGTAGTATCAACCCCCAACTATTAACTCTACTGTTGCCAAACCTACTTTACAAAATTGTTGTCAAGGGGGATTGCTCAGTTTCTATTGTGAATTTTGCCACTAGTAAATAAAATCAAAATTTTTTGAAGCTTGCTTCTTATTGCACGACATAGGACTTTTGAGAAGGCTAGTGAACTCGTAAAACGTGTAACCGTTACGAAAAAGGTCCGTCACGCAACAGTGTTGCCATATTTCTGAAAAGGCTAGTGAACTCGTGAAACGTGTAAAGTTGCGAAAAAGCGAATAAGGGTTCGTCACGCAACAGTGTTGCCAGATTTCTAAATAATCCACCAATCCAATGAAATTTAAATTGAAGCTTGCTTCTTATTGCACGACATAGGACTTTTGGGAAGGCTAGTGAACTCGTGAAACGTGTGATGTTACGAAAAAGCGTTCGTCACGCGATAACTCATTCTTGCCGCACTGAGCTCGCACACCTATAGGTGTGAAAAATTGTCAAAAATGGACAAAAATTGTCAAAATTTCGAAAAAATGTTTAATAATTGTCAAAATTTTGAAAAAATGGTTAATAATTGCCAAATATGTTGAAAATTTTTAAATATTGTCAAAAATTTGGAGAAATGATCAAAAATTGTCAAAAACTGTCAAAATTTTGAAAAAAAGGTTAATAATTGCCAAATATTTTCAAAACTTGTCAATAATTGTCGAAAATTTTTAAAAAATTGTCAAAAATGGTCAATAATTGTCAAAAATGGTCAATAATTGTCAAAGTCGGTCAATAATTGTCAAAACCAATCAAAATTCGTCAAAAATGGTCCAAAAGGATCAATAATTGTTAAAATTTTGAAAAATTGTCAAAAATTGTCAAAATTTTGAAAAAATGGTCAATAATTGCCAAATATGTTAACATTTTTGAAAAATTGTCAAAAAATTTCAAATATGGTTAAAAATTGTCAAGAATTTGGAAAAATCGTCAAAAACTGTCAAAATTTTGATAACATGGTTAATAATTGCCAAATATGTTAAAATTTTTGAAAAATTGTCAAAAATAGTCAATAATTGTCAAAGACGGTCAGTAATTGTCAAAATTCGTCAAAAATGGTCAAAAATTGTCAAAAATTTTGATAAATGGTGAAAAATTCACGAAAAATGTTTATTCTATTGTGCATAAGAAGCAAGCTTCTGTCGGCGGTCCGACGACCGCTCGCCTTTTTTTAATACAGAAAATCATGCTTGCCAATTCTAATTCAGATACCCCATAATTTTGTTCATAATTTTTCGTCACCCTTATATAATTTTGTATTTGTAACAATACCCCTGCGAATCTCTCTTTAGATGCATCTGCTCGTAATATAAAAGGTAAATAATAATTAGGATGATATACTTTTAATCGGGTATGAGACGTTTGAAATAGTTCATTATTCCTAAAAAAGAGTTTATAGGCTTGATGGTCTCCTATATTCTATTATTTCCATTATTCTATCTTCATCCATCGTCATTCCATTTTTGTAATTTTTTTATCCTAGAAAACATATTTCTTTCTGGTAAAATTGACATTTCTTCTGATTTATTTTCAAACCTGCTTTGTCAGGTTCTTTTAAAATAATTTCTAAATGCCTTAAGTGTTCTTCCTAATCATGGAAGAACATTAATATGTCATCTATATAATGTAACGCAAAATCTTCAAATTTATTTAATATTTGGTATAATGCTCTAATCAAGGCTGAACAAGCACTTTGTATACCATATGGAGTTACACAAAATCTGTACAACACACCATCGATAATAAAACCTGCATAGTCTCTACTGTTTTCATCGAAAGGAATGAGCCAAAAACTGTGCTTTAAATCAATTTTTGAAAATATTTTTATGTTCGTTATGCGTCCAAATATCGCATCTGCATTCATCGTAGCCTCTTATTGTAGTACTGTAAATTTATTTATGTTTCTTGCATTTGGGCATAATCTTAGTGCTCTACTTGCTTTTTTAACTACCGCAACAGGATTCACATATCTTGTGTTGCATCTTTCTATAATACCATCTATCAGCATATTTTGTATTTCTAATTCAACTTATTTTCTATATTAATAAGGTATGGGGCACGTTCTTACTCTGAAATTATCCATTCCTCATACTTTTATCTTATGCACATACCTAGTTATTTGCCGTTCTTATTTCTTTTCTAATCAATCCTTCATATTTAATCATTAAATTCTTCACTTTCTCTCCATATTCTTTATCTACACACACTAATCCCAATTCTTCCATAATTCCACTCCTTTCTATATTCCATAACTCCCTATTATCCTTTTCAATTTCCAATTCTTCCATATTTTCTTGTTCGAATTCAATTCTACTTCCATCTAATTCTATCTCCATTTTTTTTTTTAAATCAATTCTTGCCTTATACTTCGTTAATTCATCAATTCCTATAACTATGTCTGTTTCTAAATTGTTAACTAATAATAAAATTGCATTTCAATTCCTTTCCCATCCTTTACTTCAATATTTTGTATTATAGACTTGCTTACTTCTCATAACTTCTTTCCATTTGCTCGTATTAATGTAGTTTTAGATATTTCATTTAACTAATTTTCTGATTTTCAACATTTTGTTTGTATCATTGACGCTTCCGAACCAGTCAGTATCTATTAATATTTTGTATCGCTTTACATTCAATTTTCCTTTAATATTTATCAATCACATTATTTCTTTTAAATCCAATTCTTCCCCAAATTTTACATATTCCCTTGGATGCTCGTATGTACAGATGATATTCTGCACATGTAGTATGTGATCGAAAAGTATACAAATAAGTTCAACTTACTGTTTTTTTCTTTTGTATTTCAGGCTATTTTAAATCCGAAATTGCTTCGAAAAATTGGAACCCATGTGGTTCAAAAGGCAGCCATTTAAAAAAAGAAAAAAATGACAAGGTACAAGTCAAAGTATGCAGTCTGAACATTTGAATCATTAGGCCTCAAAAAAATAATTAACCAATAACGACAATTGATTAGTGAGCTATTTTACTTAATAAACCAAGACCAATAATTAATGCAATGAAGAAGAAGAAATTCAGATTGTAAACAATGAAGATTATTCCTTACTTAAAAACAAACACACGGTATTATTTTTATGTTTCTGTTTCACTTAGTTTGAATAAATATGGAAACATTAGAAGTATATTTTTTTTTCTTCTCTAAGGTATGCTTTTGGTTATTTATCGTCACTATTCTTAATAACTGATTCCAAACCGTAACACACCCCTCTTTCCCAGGTAAAAGTTTTCTTTTCCATAAAAAAAAACTTGACTACAAACTTTCGCGTATATGCAAATGTATCAACATTAACTCACTAAAGTACAACCATATAAACTAATCCACCAAAAAAAAAAATTAAATCTACCGAGAATCTGGTGGATGAGATTTTAAATCTTTCGCTTGCCAGATTCCACTATTTTTACCCCCTTCGTCCTCCAGCTCGTAGGTCCATGGGAAGACTATTCGTTTTACTTTAAACGGTCCCACAAATTTATTTGCGAACTTAGAAGTAAAACCTACAGACGCATCGGATATAGCGAAATTTTTCTTCCAAACCCTTTAACCTATACTGAACCTTTCATCTCTATGACGAAGATTATAATGTTTGCTACTCTGTTCATAGGCTTTGGTTAACCGTCTGTTAACCTCATGATATATGTCTACAATATTATCTAGACGTGTCATGTCATCCGTCTTACGTTCAACCCAAATAATATCCCCAACAGGTAACTGTGACTTCCCAAATATATTGACTTCTCGTCCAAACATACGGTAATTTGGCGTATAACCGGTCACTTAATGTCGTGCAGACCGAATAGCTCAAGAGATCTTGGCTAAGACACTATCCCATTTTTTATGGTTATCCGAAACATAAGCTGTTAACATAGATTTAATAACACGATGAACGCGTTCTACAGGGTTACTTTGAGGATGATAATTGGCGGTATAAGTTATTTCAATATCATATTCTCTCACGAGTTTTTTAAATCGATCACCGTGGAACTGAGTGCCATTATCAGTTATGACCTTTCGAGGTGCATCAGAAATTAGGATAACTTGTTCTTCGAAGATTTTCGACATAAGTTCAGCGGTGGCTGATCTTAAAGGATATAATAGCATATACTTGGAAAAACAATCAGATATAGAAAAGATGTAGGTATAACCAGCGCTTGTTCTGGGTAACGGTCCAACAAAATTGATGCTAAGTAGTTGAAAAGGCCTAGTAACCATCCGAGTTCTGCTTAACATTAGACCAGGTGAAGGTTTCTGTTCAGGTTTAGTTTGTATACAAACCGTGCAATTTCTAATATATCTAGCCACGTCGTCCCTTGATTTTGGCCAGTAATACTGTTAAACAATCCGACCAACTGTTTTATATACTCCTAAGTGTCCACAGGTGGGTGGATCGTGATGAATCCTAATAATTTATTTTCTACTTTCTTTAGGAACCACCTCTAACCACTGCTCTCCACCGTTAAGGTAGGTATTAAAAGTGTTCCTTTCCTTTTTAAAAATTTTTGGTCCTTCTATTCTCCACAAAGAATATTTAGATGGGAACTTCTGAACCAAATCCCACATTTTCAAAAACCATTTATCAGTCGTAACCGAATGATCCAGAACAACAGAACAATCGATTTCGTCCAGTACAGGAACAGATCGAGACAATGTATCTGGAACAATGTGGTCCTTACCCTTTCGATGAATTTAATCAAAGCCATACTGTTGTAATCGGATGACCCATCTAGCAATTCTTCCAACAGGATCTTTGATTTGATGAATCCACTTCAGGGAGTAATGATCTGTGGTAAGGGTGAAATGGGAGCCTTCAAGATAAGGACGAAGCTTTTCAATTGCGAACAGTACATCCAAGCATTCTTTTTCAGTCGTGCTGAATTTGCCCTCGTTTTTTGTCAGAGATCGAGAAAGGTAACAGATTACTTTTTCTTCCCCATTCTGAACCTGGCATAAAACTGCTCCTAATTTATAGTCTGATGCATCTGTTTGCAATATGAAAGGTAAATCAAAGTTTGGACAGGATAGAACAGGTGCCGATACCAGGTGTTCCTTGATGGTATTAAGGGCTACATTGCACATTTCATCCCAAACAAATTTAGTATTCTTCCTTAGTAAGTTTGACATCGGGGCAATGACGGTAGAAAAATTTGGGACAAACCGTCTGTACCAGGATGTTAAACCCATAATTCTCCGAGTGTCCGAAACATTCTTGGGAGGCGAAATACGTAAAATTGCCTCTACCTTCTCGGGATCCACAATCAATCCTGAGCTATTAACTACATAACCAAGGTATTTGAATTCGGCTTTACAAACCTTACATTCATCTTTATTTAATGTCAATCCCACCTCCTTTATTCGTTTTATACCTTCTCGAATGACTTCTAGATGTTTACTAAAGGTTGGAGTGCAGAACACAATATCATTCAAATGGACCAAAACATAATTTTCAAGATCGACTCCAATGACTCGATCAATGAACCTCTGCCAAAAGGCAGCAGCATTATGCAAACCGAACGGCATTCGTCGAAATTGGAAGAGACCTCTAGTTGGGACCACAAATGCTGTAAGAGGTCTAGAATCTTTAGCAACCGAAATCTGCCAATATGCCGATTTGATGTCGAGTGTTGTTAAGTATTTAGCATCTCGAAGTTTATATAATGTGGCACTTATAAACGGTAAAGGATAAGCATCTTTTTTACTGACTTCAATCGTTTATAGTTGACACAGAACCGATAGCTTCCATCCGGCTTTTTCACCATCACTATTGGAGATGCCCACGGTGAATTTGAGGGTTCTACGACTCCATCTCTTAACATTTTATCCAACTCTTCATTGACACATTTTTGTAGGGTTGGTGATAGAGGATAATGTCGTTGTTTTATGGCTGGACTGTCGGTTGTTATAGTATGTTCCACCATTGACGTACATCCTGGAGTCGTTGGCATATTCTTAGAAGTTTCATCTACTAGTGTTTCTTAGGCAGAGCGTTGTTCGGCATTAAGATGATCCAGATGTTTCACAGCACAAAGATAATCAGAAGTACTAGGTTCGTCAGAACGAAAACACCAGTTTTCCGAATACAACTTAGGAATTATTTCCATCCGAGTCCAGAAATCTACTCTCAAAATTAGACTGTGAGGAATGGACGGTAGAACTAAAACTTTAAAAAAATTTATTTGTGATTCTAACTCAATTGACAAACTAACACTTCCCCACACAGGGCACAAGTTTCCATTCGCCAATGTACACTCTTTTTGAGAGCTTGCTTCTAGAGTACAGATATTCTTTGATATATTCCAACCCTGCTCTCCGATTACGGTCACACTACAACCACTGTCTAGTAACCCTATAAATTTATGACCATAAATATGAACTTTAAGATAAGGACGGGTATCCTTCTTTGCATGCGACAACACATAATCCAGAACCGCCATAGTCCATGGTTCGTTGGTCGGGGTTTGGTAAGAAGAGGTTGGCGACCGACCTACTGCTGACCTCTTTCCGCGTTTTTTTGTATACACTTTGAACAAGAGCTTAAGACAATTCCTTCTTGTCCACATCCGTAACAAAATTTATTTCGTGGCTTAGGACATTCACGAAATCGATGACCTGTTTCCTTACAATTCCAACATAGAACTTGATTTGACGTTTTGGCAAAAGTATTGGTTATGGAAGAAATATTTGTGTCGACTCTATCATTAGTTAAGTTTCCTTCTGCCAACCGATACAGAATAAGTTGGAGTTGTTTTACTCGTACTATTCTTTTTGTAAGCTAGTTCTGGTTCAAGAAGTTCTCTTAAATTGGTAGGAGGGGGGCAAAATCGCATTGTTTTAATAAAAGTATCTTCTATCATCGTACATTTCAAAGTCAGTTCCTGGATCGTTTCAATTACTTGAAGAGCAAGTTGGGATTGGATATAAGGTAAGAGATTCCTACGGATCATTTTTACACGAACAGACTCTTCTGGATTTGATGATCCTAGTTTGATAAAAAGATTTTCCATGATGCAGATATATGTTATCACTTTTTCTTTTGCTCCTTGTGTCCTTCTTCGGATCTCTTCCCAGAGATCAATTTCGTAGTCATATGGTAGGAAGTCATGACGAAGCCAATGGGTTAATTCGTCCCAAGACTGAAACGACTGAGTTCTAAATAAAGCTAGTGCATCTTTTTTAAATAACTCATATGCTGACATTAATAACAGATGTTTTGAAATACCCCGAGAAATCCTCATTTCCTCAATTCTCTCTAAGAAATTGGTAACGCTACCCTCTCCATCAAAAAATATTTTCCAACGACTTACATCAAAGAATGGTTTAAAAGACTCCACGATAGATGTAGAATTTAAAGTTGATAATTCGATATTTCTGAGTCGTTGTTCAAAATCACTCGTAGAGTTAATTGTAGGGTCTGTACGGCTTTGATTTGAAAAACCTCTCGGTAAGTGCGTTTGCTTCTGTACAGGTGGCACAAATTGTTGATAACAAACTGGAGCTTCTGTTTGTGAGGTCGTAGGTCTGAGCAAACATGAAGGATAATTAGCTCCTGAGATCCATTCCAAGTTTCAAAATCAATTATTCGGCCTTCGATTTACATCAGAGAATCTCACAGAATGAGACCTAGACTGAGTAGGATAGAGTAATTCCAAAACCGGATCTTTCCTTTTTAGTGTGGTAGATGAATAGATTCCAGTAGTTTGACTATCTTCTTTAGGAGTTTATGTTAAAATCTTCTCAGTATTGAAGGTTAAAGGATTCTCTCCTGCGTGATGATGAGATGAGCTGGCAACATCTATCCCAACATGATTTCGTTCGGATTCTCTTTCTGCATATCCCTCTATTTTCTCTTCTCGTCTGATTCTATTTATCAGTGTTGGACGGATATTATCATTAGACTGAACCAATTCTGGCACCAGAGGGTTTGGTTCATCTAATATAGATCCTTCATACACTATATTTTCATCCAACAAGTTGGAAAAAGTAGTCTGATATTCTTCTTCGCGACAGGTATCCCTTATACGTCCTAATTCATCTGTATACCGTAAACATTTAGAAACTAAGTTGGATCTAGCTTCTTCCAAGTCCGTACCACTAAGGATTAGACGTTGCAATCGAGAATAGACATGTGATAATCTTGAAGATATCCTTTTATATCCGTTATCTCGGTTGACATAATTAAAATTATTAATACCTTTCCATAAATCTTCCAGCTTTTGTATACAGATGTTAATTTCCTCTGTTGGGATAAATTTATCAAGTATTAATTCTTCGGATCCCAATCCCGCTTTTTCCAACTGCATAGCTACTCTCAACGCAGCCCGATTTTCTTGAACAGTATTATACACAGGTATGTTTCTTAATAACAACTCATAGACAAGTTCATCTCCTAGGAGTCGATTCACTTCAAACATTTTGAAAATATAAAACTAATATGTATACCTCTTAAGTTAATCGTTAGTAAACTTCAACTATTTAAGTAAGTATATGTACTGAACTTTTGAACGTTACTTAATTTTACCTACAACTTCAGCACAAATATTTCCCTAACTCTTCCTCGCAAATTTAAGTGAATGAAAATGGTAAAATTATAGTTTATAAGTGTATAAGAATCTAAATTTAATTCAATTTCAACAAATAAATTTGTTTTAAATATAACACCAAATTACTGCTTTTAGTACACCGCTTAGAATTTAAATTCAAACCAATAAAACAATTTTGTATTAATTAGTAATATCAAATTATAGCGTAATTGTACTTCGTATTGCGTTTAGAATTAAATTTAATTTAAAGAAAAACAAATCAAAAGAGTACTACGTAGTAATATCAAATTAGTCCCTTCCTAAAAAAATCAAAAACAACCAAAGGCCTACCTTGAAAATCTTAATCAGTGAACAGCAAAATCGAAAATCAATTCTTCCGAAACAATCGTAAAGCGACCGAATAAATAAATCGAATTAGCTTGTCAAATGTCAATTCCAACCTGTAAACTTTTCGTCGTCCAAAAGTTTGTTGTCTATTTTTTTTTGTAGTAAAAAATATAAAATATCCACCTATGTGCAAAAACTAAAAAAAACTACCCCCTAACTGATTATACACGTTGGTGCGCCATTTTTATTACAACTTGTGTTATTTATTTATTTGAACAACAAAGGTAACCTAATTTTCTCACCCTCTTCAGTAGTACTTCTTTTAAAACTAAATGTGATTATTGAAGTGTTACATGAAGAGGGCCTATGGGATCGTCACAACAGACACTTTCAACCAAAATTAAGAAGGAAAATGTGGTAGTAAATAGTTTATTTGCTGTTTGATATTATTGGTACAAATTTGTGTCTAAAAGTATTTTAAAATGATAAGCAAACCAGATGGTGTTATCAACAATTATTTACTATTGCTAATGATATACCTAGCCGTATAGCATACTTATACCTAATGGTTAAAGATTACCATTCGACTATATAGAATGTTCTTCATGACTTACTCTAAATCAACTTCTCCTATAATAAATATTGAATGCATATTTATATAACCAGTCAAGTTCAAATAAAACAAATAAACATATTATTGTTTTGACTTACTCCACGCTTGAACTTGACTTTCTATTAAATAACCTTCTTAATTTTTATTTATATAATAATGAAATGTTCGAACGTTTTGTTGAAATAAGATCAGGGAATTTAATTCTTATTTTAAATATTTATTATTATATTATTATATTGGGCCAAAAGGCATCACACGTCGCTTTCCTGCTTTAATTTTTTTCTCAAATTATCTACTACTTGAAAAACAACGAATAACAAAATTACAATATTTCTAAAACTAAAAGCAGTCTTAGGTTAATAATCCGGACTTATATTCTATAGTGGTTGGGTGTTTAGAGTCTGTAGCCCCTACTACGTACCCTGGAACTTGGCCCAAATCCTTGGACTCCGATATTTTGGCGCAGGCGGGAGTAACTCTCTTTTATGTATTGTGATGGGGGAGTGAAACGATGTCGAATTCCCAATTCTTTAAACATTATACTGAGTTCAATTATCGGTTAACACTGTACAGGGACATCCAAATATTGTCAGTATTTCTTCATAAAATGCAGTACTGATGCTACTGGCAGTAGTACTTCTTGAAGGTTTATATTGTACCCACTTGGTAAATCGGTCCTGGAACATTACAATATAGCAGTTACCCTTCTTACTTCGGCCTCTGTTGTGACGGTTTGTACTTCTGGCATTGTTAACACCGACGAACGTACTTGGTGATGTCTCGAAACATTCCAGGCCAAAAGTATGATCTAGCGATACGAGTAATGGTCTTAGCAATTCCCAGATGCCCTGAATTAGGGGCATCATGGTTTTCTTGGAGGACTCGGGTTCTGTTGGATTTTGCTATGCACAGTTTCAATGGATCGCTCTTCTCAGGTTCTATCAATTCATTTATATTCCAAGAATGACAGTACAAATGGCTTTCTTTGATGCAGTAGTCTGGTAACTTTTCTGGTTCCTTCAAGATTTCCTCTTTTTTATGTCGGTGCCACGAACATTCGAGAGGTACTATCAATTGGAAATTGTTAGAGAATACTATATCCCTCTAAAATAATAGCGAAATGCAATTTGAAAACGGCGAAGTTGAAGGCGAATCAATGGAAGACCAAAATATACTGGATTAAATTGTTGTATTTCAGCAAAATATAAGACAAATTAAACTTACCGATCAAAAGTGATGAGCAAAAGAAATTTAAGACACTCACACTTAGCCAATATTAGTGAACAATGGAAGCAGGCACTTCCTAATGCTCATTTGACATTCCCTATAGGAACGAGGTGGGTACGGTTTCGCAACTCAAACTGTACAAATGTAAAAGCAAAACCTTCATGTCTAAAAAGTCATAATTAACTTCGAAAATTGAGTTGTCTTCACTGAAAGCAACGCCACATATCTGCTTGACAACACATTCACCAGTACAAAACACAAACCCCCAAAATTTGTAGAGAAAAACGAGTATAACTTGATTTTCTGCAGAACTCTAGATTAATAAATATTACGGAGACTTTCAATATAAAGTTCAGACATCACTATTTTTTTATGAATCCCAACGATGTAGATTGCAGATCTATGAATCAATTGTTGATTATGTATTGACCGAAGTGAATTTCTCAGCTATATATTATAACAGATTTTCTGAAGTGGGAATTGAAATCTTAATTGTAATAATATAGTTAATGTGGCATTAAAAGTGTATATCATCAGGTTCTCTGAACGGTTTTAGGAATTGAATATTTTTCTTGTTGGTATTAATAATATATCTATTGTATTCTTAAGCAGACCGACAAAATTCTCTTTCCTCATTTGCTCAGATAATAATCTTTTCTTGAATTCCACTTAAGAGCGGTTTATGAATAATCTGTGAAAATAATCTCAGTTGAGTTGAAAGTGTTTGTGATTTTAAACGTGACCACAAGTTATATATAAATAACAAAGGACAGTGTATAAAAATGAGCATATCTTGGAACATCTTATTAAGATGAAGACGTAGAACTATTAAATACAAAGCAATATTTCTTTCATTTAACGAGACAAATGAACATTAAAGTATAATGAAGTGATGGTAAATTAGGCATAAATTATAAACTACAAAGAATTTACCGCGTTTGTGTTATTCATGAATGTACCGCCTTCTTTTGTTTTATTTTTTGATATACCGATTGATCAACTACTTAAGGTGCAATCGTAAATAACAAATATAATATTATTAGTTATTCGAAAGCTCGGAAATAAATTCTTAAAAGAGTACACTCTGGTATTATTGCCACATCCCCACAAAAATATCTTCTATACAAATAGTTGGCAAATATTTCTTAGACATATAGACATGTAGCCTCAATGGACACAAGACACCAACCTGGAGTCAACAATAAAATATTATAAATTCAATTACATGTGTTTTCAGGCTTTTTAACAATAATTAGATCTTTATAACAACGGTTTGTTTTATAAAATCATTTTTATTGTATAAATTCCATAGTTAGTTTTTTTCTTGTGTAGTTTTAAAAATAAAGAGTTTTTTTTAAGTTACAAAGTGGAACGATTAACATTTCTGGCGCAGCGAACTGGATCCTCGTACAGAAACCACCCGTTTCCTGGTCAATTTCAATTGTTCGACGAGAGTCTTACGAACCTGGGAATAGAAAGAAAAGCATGCTGAGGAAATCATCAGTGATCATCCTTCTGTAAGTGAATTTTTCCTTTCTTTCCTTTATGAGCAATAATATCACATTCGAGAAAATTTGCATTCAATTTTTGAAAATCTTATAAATATTTCTCCAAATAGTAGTACTTCAGATTTATTAGATAATTCAATGGCCAATATGCCTATGAGTAATAGTGATATTCCTAGCATTTGTGCTACTTTGCCCGAATTTACTACCGGAGACAATCTCTCAACTTTTATAAAATCAGCTGATAATTTAAAAACATTTCTTATCACTCAGTAGATTAGTCCAGCTCAAGAATTTATTTTGAATGCCAATATTGTATCTCGTATCAAAGAGGAACCAAGAGATTTTTTAAATTATTTCAATAAAACTATTTGGACAGAGGTACGACCGGCCTTGTTAGATAAGTACGGCGACTGACGTCCAGAAGACATTTTGGTAACACAATTATCAACAACAGTTCAAAAATTTAACGAGACATATGACCAATATCTTCAGCGAGTATCAAATAACCTAAACGACTTACTCCAGCATATTATATTAAACGATAATATCGAAACTGTCAATTTCAAAACTCCCTAATTTTAGAATATGGCCCTTGAGACATTCTACTCAGGCATAAATGAACCTTATTGTGAGTATTCATCACATTTTCAAATCACTTCCCTTGAAGATGTTCTTCAAAAGTGTATAGCATACGATAATCATAAAAATCAGCAACAATACATGAATTTCTTGGAGAACCAACAAAACGGAGGATCTACTTCTGCTAGACAAAATCCTAGCGGTCCCACTCAAAATCGTTTTACCAGTAGATCTGGCAACTTTTCGACACAGCCCCATAATCCCCCGCAACTTAATTTCAATTCGAACAATAATCGGCCGCGAAATTTTTCACAACCAATCAACTATTAGTTACGGGTTCAAACTTATTTACTTTAAACTAAAAAGCAAACAGAGCATAATAAATTAAGGGGAGACTAACACTTACCGCTTAATAATTAGATTAAGAACCAAACAAACAAAACTAAATTAGAACTTTAAAATAAAACTTAATCATGACATTGTTTATTTACATATTTACAATATAATAGATTCTTCTCTTATTGTTCCTTCACTTCAAACGGTCTAAACATACAAGGCTACTTCTACCTAAGTGTCAAGCTGACCAGGTTATGACCAGTGCGATATAGAATTTTGGTTTGTGATTAGATGTAGAGATATCGCTGATATCGCACTCTTAGCATTTCCTTAACTGAGGCTAATGTATTGGTGTGGTATCAACGTAGTCTCTAGTCCAGGATTATGCTCTCAGAGCTTCTGGACGAATAGCATCTACCTTGTGCTGATGAGGCGCAATACGCCGAAACCGGTCCATAAGTGATGTTATTCCTTCTAATCGCAAACCAGAATGGTTGGTTCTATCTTAACAGATATACCAACCCCGTTTACTTTAGAAGTCTAATTCAATGTCTGTCGGGGCATATAGCCCGAGAAGTAGTTGTTGCTTCTTAGTGGACGGTCTGCTCTTTGGACATTAAGTTTTCTAATTTTGTAAAGCGTTTAATAGTATTGAACTATTTTTTTTGACGTCTATTTTCGTCCCTATTTATACGGACAAAAATTTCTTATTGAAACAGATCACAACCCCCTTGTTTGGATCTATAAAATTAAAGACCTCACTTCTAGGTTAGCACGCTGGAGTCTTAAATTAGAGGATTATAATTTTGAAGTGAAATGTAAGTTGAGTAGAGAAAACCAAGTAGCCGACTCTCTTTCCAGAGTTCACATAAATACCCTAACGGACAATTCAAATTGTGCTGAACCTCCAGATTTAAATGACGTATGTGGCGTAGACGAATTTCTCGAACATTTTGATGAAAATCGATAATCCGACAATACACAACATACTATAGTTGAAAACCCAATCACAGAAATACTTATCTCCGAAGAGCCCATTAACTTATCGACAAATCAATTAATATTTGAATTTACTGTTTGGACCCTTACTTTTTGGAATCTACTCATATTACTTTTTTAAATAAAACTAATTAATTCCACTATTTAATGGAAAAATTATGAAAATTTTAAGATACTTATTGATATAATTATTTCGATATTGATATATCATCGTCATTCTGATAATTATCAATAAGTATCTTAAAATTTTCATAATTTTTCCATGAAATAGTCGAATTAATCAGAAACACTTAGTTTCATTTGAAAAAGCAATTAATATTTATTACTGAATCGGAAAATTATGATTTAACTCATAAGAAAATTTTTAATAAACATAGATACACGATACACTTATCTGAGGAAAATTAGAAATCTGAAATACTAGACGTTTTCAAAGAAATTCTACGACCAAATCAAAAGTTTTCGATAAAAATAGACCAAGAGTATAGACCTTTTTCATTTGCAGCTACTGTAGAGAAAACTTCGACTCAACTGTTAAAGCTATTTTTTGGATTGGAGATCAATGGATCCAATCAACCAGCATCCTGCTAATTGAGAAACCAATTTCTATCAAAGGTGTCCTCTACAGAAAGAAAGCCCTCCAAGAAATTTCATTCACGGAAGCCATATCAATGGAACTCACACAGGACCGTGAAATCAAGCTAGAGAAGTTGAAAATTCACGAAACCCACGGCCAAATTCAACCAATAGAGCCATTAGAAAATTTACCTGAAATTTCTACGGGACTTAGTGCTGCTTCTATTATTTTACTAATGTCTGTTGTAGCATTTTTGGAAATTATATTCTTAAAGAAGAGGAAAATAATTTTGAAAATTCTTTTTGGTCAAAAATTGCAACTAGCCCAAATTCAAATTTCAGAAGATTTACTTCGAGATGATCGAGACGAAGTCAGCACCAGAAGAAAGAGGTGACATGTATCCTTAATGGACACAAGACCTGCAGAGTCAACAATAAAATATTATAAATTCAATTACAGCATGTGCTATCAGGCTTCTTTACAATTCAATCTTTATAAGAACAGTTTGTTTTATAAAATCATTTTTATTGTATGAATTCCAAAATTAGTTTCCTTTTTGTGTAGTTTTGAAAATGGAGTTTTTTTTTAAGTTACAAAGTGAAAAGATTAACATTTCCATATATACAATAATATAGATATAATATATTTATCACACAGAACCTGTTTTGTATAAGCAAATATCAGAAAAACTATTGAAGAAATAGTTTTAAGATACTGAAAGTTAATATGAATTTATATAGTTATTTCCATTAAGAAGCGGGAAAAATTTTGTATCTATAATTATTTTACTAAAGACTCAAAGCAGACAAACAACAGTTAAGTGTTAGTACGCGTTGGAGCGCCAATGAAACAAAATTACCACTCGGCGTTGGGTGTTAATAAAAAAATTGAAAATGAATAGCGAAGGTTCTTGCCTAACTGATTTTAAAATTTGGAGATAACAAAGCCTGTTCATAGGGCCTTGTCACCTGTGGAATTCAGTTAGGTATAGAAATCTGAGAAATATAAAAAACAAAGGACGCCACTAATTTTATTTCTTAAAAAAAATTAGAAAAGATTCAAATTGAAAATCAGCTTACTTCCAACTGTTGATATCTGTCTATATAAAATACTAAGGTACGCTAATGTAAAAGTAGTTACAGTTTCTGTGTAGTAAATATAACTTACGAATTTTATATTTATATAATGAAAACAAATTAGTTCAAAAATTACAGAATTACAAAAGTGGATTATAGTCAAATAGTCAAATATAGAAAAAACACAGGTGAAGCCTTTGAAATTTACAATTACTTTTCTGATGAGGATTCTATTTACTGAATATCCTGAAACTATGTTATCCAGGAACTTGATATCTCATAGAACAGTATATCTCAGGAATAGTATATCCTAGTATCTCACAGGACAAGTATCTCGCAGGACTTGTGTCTCACAGGAACAGTTTCTCATAGGAACAGTATCTTACAGGAACAGTATCTTACAAAAACTCACAGGAACTGTATATCCCCGGAATTGTATCCCACACGAACTGTGCCAAAATAACAATTTTTACATTTACAAAAACAAATACAGAGAGAAGCATGATGGGATAACTGTTCAGATAAATACATACAATTATAAAATCATTTATCAATGAGCCTAATGATTCGTTTTGGACAAACGTCTATTCAATTTAAGAAAAATTATAAGAAAATGAAAGGAATATCAAGTATATCAATTAAGTGAAATAAATTTAAATGGATAAGGTGGAAAATTCAGTAGCCATTTTGTATAATAATTAAGGCAGTACATTAATATTTCAATCTTGAAACATCTACAAAGCTACCCAAGTTAAATAAAAAATGTATGACACACCAGTAATCCTAGTAAAATTTAGACAATTCGCCAAACCATATTTTGAAGAAAAACTTTACTACTTTAATGAACTACTGCACAGTTCCTACTTGGTGCTTTCGCTTCCAAGGCAAATGATGAATAGGGGGCCAGAAACCTCTCCATTCATATACAGTGAGGACGTTTAGTTTGGAATGAATTCAATATTTCCTGTCTAAAGCTATTATAACAAAACGCTTGCACAGGTAAATTTTTAATTCCAATTGCACATCGTACTCACTCATTGGATGTCCGAATGACGTCACCACTTTCGAGAACATGACATCATTGTTATTTTTTCAAATAGATAACATAAATGTTTCTTTAAATTTTTGAATTCCACAACAGTAGACGATTACAAAAATGTATGATACTTATAGTACAAAGGATTGGTTTGTGAATTAGAGACAAATGTTGTATCAGAAGTTTCTAATCATAAAATTTTATTGAAATGACTGGACTAATAAATTTTTTGTTTTTATTATCTCAAATAATGGAGAAAATACGTTCAAAAATTAAATTAAATGTTCAAAGTGCATGCTGTTGACTACCTGGCAATAACCAAGACGGTTTATAAATTCCTCCAACACTTTATTTAATGTTTCCCGGCAAATGAGTGTCATCTCATTAAGAATTCTCTCTTCCAAATCTTTGATATGCTCAGCCCAATTAAAGTAGACTTAAGATTTTACATAACCCCAAAAGTAAAAATCAAGGGGGGTACATCAGGTGATCTTGCTGACCACTCTATAGATCATCTCCTACCCATCCACCTGTTGGGAAAAATAGTATCCAAATAATCACGCACTATCAGCGCCTAATGTGGTGGTGCGCTGTCCTTATGAAACCATATCAAATTACTAGGCATGTGTGGCAATGGCTGGAATAATATAATTTTGTAGCATTTCTAAATATTTTTCAGCAGTCAATGTTCCTTCAATAAAAAATGGTCCCAAAATGTTGTTGCCAACAATTCCTGCCCAAATATTAACTTTTTCAGCATACTGAGTGTAGGCCTTCATCTTCCAATGAGAATTAGTGTCTACAGTTTCTATGTCTATTGACAGTACCATTTAAATAAAATGTTGCTTCATCTGAAAATACTACATGCTCTACAAATTGTGGATCATTATTACATCGCTCCATCATCACTTCACAAAATACCATCCTTCGATCCAAATCATCATCGTTGAGTTCATGAACTAAATCAACTTTGTACGGGCGAAACTTTTTTTTTTCAAATATTTTATAACTGTAGGTTTACTCAATGAGTTTTCCGTCGCGATTTGTCTACTGGATATGTATGGATTTTCTTCAACAGTTAGGAACAAATCCAACTGCTCGTCACCAATTGCAGAACGACCTTTATAATTATCTCTCACGTTACCAAATTTTCCAAATTCTTTTTTCTATTTTCGATACAGTGGATGGAGGAATAGAACGATCTGGATACTAATCAGGAAATTGACAATGCAGTACCTATTGTTTGACATTAGCATTGTAAACAAAAACAAAACATGTAAAAAAAACCAAAGACAAAACCATATTATTGAAAACATTTATTAGTCCGGTCATTCAAATAAAATTTTATAATTAAAAATTTCTGATACATTTGTCTCCAATTCACTGCATGCTTTGCATGCAATACTTTGGACTATAAGTATTATACATTTTTGAAATCGTCTATTGTTGTGGAAGTCAAAAAAGTAGAGAATAATAAGTTGTTTTATTTTGAGAAATTTTCAAATATTTTTATATCAGAGATGTTATCGGCAAAGATAACGTTTCAATGTCTAATATTTATGACGTAATAATTTTTTAAGTATTTTTCCCACATAATTTGAACGATTCAGAACAACATATATCAAAATAAACCTAATGTATAGAGAAATAGTATATTGCGCAACAAGTGAGGAAACTCGTGTGTTTGCGGCACAAATTTCCACACTCGTGATAAAAGTACTTTCCCCACATGTTGCCCACTATACTTTTTCTACAACTTCACAAATTTAAAGAATATAATTAAGGAAATTAATATTTATTTTTATGGATAGTAAAACAAAAATAACACTTAAGAATCCTATCTCTAAACTGTTAAATAATTTTATTCAAAATTATAGTTGATGGTGAAATTTGTACAGTTTTGTAAGGTCAAACCCGGAACGACATTTCTTTTCACTAAATTCTCCGTTATATCAATTAATCTGACAGTTTTGTGACAAATAAGTAGGTATTTAAAGATGACAGTAGCCTACTAAGTTTTTGTCGGTTTTATTTGATTCTCCATATAAATGTATGTGGCGTGGGCAAAGTGCCGTGAGAAATAATATTTCTCACAGTATAAGCAATATTTAGTTTTGAAACTAAGTAAGGAATGAGAAATACGTCACTTTTCATAGCAGTTGTAGAAAAAAATAGTTCTGGGCTGAGCGACTATGTACCTGTTTGTTTAATTTTATGTTAGACTAAAGGGTAATAGTGTTACAGATCTGAGTTGAATAAGTGGTAAGAAAAGTATATTGTGCAACAAGGGGGGAAAGTTCAACTTTTCTCAGGAAGTTTGTGGCACGAGCCCGAAGGGCGAGTGCCGCAAACACACGAGTGAGAAAAGTACTTTCCCCACATGTTGCACACTATACTTTTCCTACAACTGCACAAATTTAAAGAATACAAGTAAAGTAACTCAATATTTATATTTATGGTTAGTAAAACAAAAATAACACTAAAGTGTCCCATCTCTATACTGTTAAAAAATTATAGTTGATGGTGAAATTTGTACAATTTTGTATGGTCAAATCCGGAACGTCATTCCTTTTCACTAAATTCTCCGTTATATTAATTAATCTGACAGTTTTGTGACAACTAAGTAGGTATTTAAAGATGACAGAAGCCTACCAAGTTTTTGTCTATTTTATTTGATTCTCCATATAAATGTATGTGGCATGGGCAATGTGCCGTGAGAAATAATATTTCTCACAGTATGAGCAATGAGCAATATTTGGTTGTTAAATTAAGTAGGGAATGAGAAATACGACACTTTCTATAGCAGTTGTAGAAAAAAGTATTTATCTGATGTCCTTTGTAATTTCAATATTTTTTCTTAAGTGAGTGTGAATCTGATCGTTCTACAAATTAGGCCTTTTCTTGAGAAATCTGTCAGAGTCTGGTATCATGTATGAGTATTGTTAAAAAGGGAATTGGATGGGGTATCCAAATATGCAATAATATACAGCGTGTCATATTTAAAATTTTTTTAAAATTCACTTTGAAAATTGGAAATTTTGGCATCAAATTTTGGATACCCTGTATGATCGAAATCAAATGTATTTTTATCGATGCTGTTCTGGTCATTACGAAAGTTCATGTCCAAAATAGTATTCAAATTACTCAACAGATGTCTTTTGTATGACGGTAAATGTAAAATGATAAATGTTGACGAATTTCGTAATAACTTGGCAATGTTGTATAGGTTAGTCATTAACCAGTAATGTAGACCTCAATGGTGATTCAGAAAATGCCAAAACGCCCCCACCATTCCATGTGAAAAAATATGTTTTTCTGTTGCATCATTTTTTTGGAAAATTCTGTGGAAGCCAAAATAATTTAAAAATGTAACTTATTTGGTGTCATATTCAGGTTCCAAATGATTTTTGCATCGCATTCCAAATAACGCTGTGAGAGTATAATGCCGCACTAAATAGACACACTGTATACGCTCACAATTATTATTAAACATATCTTAACAGGATTACACTTTCTTTATGAGTGACCACTTTCTATTAGATCGTTGCCTCAAACATCTACAGTGTGTTATACAAGATGTGAAGTGTAATTAGTGGATTGAACGAATTACCTTGGGGAAGCTGAATCCAAATTAGAGGAGCATCTGGTTTCCATTATATAAACTCCCTCCCTCCCCTAGTCTGCCATATAGACTATCCCATTGGATTTATACGATCTAAACACAACTTATAATGAGGGGTAATGCGTCGAGGAGATACGACAGTGGTAGTTGGACTGGATAGCCAGGCAATACAGGGTGCGAAAAATTTATTTCTTTTAACGTTGTGGACATTTTGTAGATGACTACAGTGTGTTATATATTGGAAACCAAATGCTCGTATAATTTGGATTCAACTTCCTTAAGGTAACTCGTTCAATCAATTAATTATATTCTCACTAGAATGGGTTTAAAAATAACACATGATACGACACTGGTAGTTTCAGAACTGTAGAACTGTTCAGAGCTTGCTTCTCACCTGTAAAACGATGTATTGTAAACACCACTACTTATAAATTTTTTTCGCATACTACACAACGATTCTCCATTTTGTGAATATAATGAAATGAATAAATAAAGTGTTCTCAATTAATTTACATCCTAATTTTTTCACGATATCTACCACAGTTGAACACAACAGTCATTAAAGCAAGGAGACTGGATATGAGGAGCACAAACTCTGTATATAGAAAGTGTCCGTCGAAAGGTGTTGAATTATTGAAGATAGTATAGCTAACGGGTCAAAAGTTCTCAGAGTAGGGTCGGCTAGGTAAATTATCTCAGGTTATGTAAATGGAGGGTTATATAATTGTGTTGCAGAATGGTAATGGAAACAATAAAAAATATTTCACACATTTCAACATATTATGTCTAAAATTGCACAAATATGTACCCATAAACTACTGATTATTTATGTTGTTACGGACAATGCCCCGAAAAAGGTGATGAGTAAAAATTAAATCCACAGAGAATTCAGGAGGGGTTAATGTGGCACTGTGCAGTAGTAGTTGATACCATTCTCAGTACATCAAAGAGTTACAGTGCTGATTGCAAGTGAGTACAATGGATAAGGTACTTGTATAATACATATGCTGATTAGAGCTGATCTGTTTTGGAACATCATCGCCAACGAAATGTTAACTTTAGGCCGTAATAATCCATTATTACAAAAAATAACTTGGATGTGTTATTACCGGACCATTGTGTGAAGATAAGATGAATACTGGATTGAGCTGTAATCTGGGTATAACGGTAGAGCAACAGATTCAAGACGACTTGGACTTGGAAGAAGAAATGGCTTGCGAAGAACATTTTTCAGAAAAACCAAACGTAATGATGGAGGCGCTTTCGTAGTAGAGCTGCCAGTAAGAATGGAAGTATCAAAATTGGGTTATTTATTCCATGAAGCAAAAAAGAGGTTTCTAAGTCTTCACCGTAAGCTCTATGCTAGTAGCGATTATAAACGATTATATTGTGATTTTATCGAGGAATACAGTTAGGTCTTATGTCCAAGGTAAATATTTCAGACAGCGAAGTATCTTCAAGTTAATATATGAGTTATCATAGTCTACAGAGGGGACGCTTCAACCACTTCATTGAGGGTAGTTTTCGACGCATCGCTCCCAAGTAACACAGGATTTTCGTTGAACAATATTTTAATGACTGGACCATCTATCTAGTAGGATTTGTTCTTGATTTTAACTCGGTCCGGGCAACATGTCATCGCAACATGTCATCGCTGCTGATTGCACTAGGATGTATAGATCCGTACTTGTTGACGAAGAGGATAGGTCGTTGCAGAAAATTTCAAGGAGGTTCAATACCAACGAACCCATTGACACATACGTGTTGAACACCGTAACATACGGAACCACTCCAGCCTCCTTCTTGGTGATTAGATGATCAGGTCCAATTAGAATATCCGGACATTGCAAATATTATACAGAATGATTTTTACGTAGAAGATTTGTTGACAGGAGCGGATAATATCTATACCGCAAAACGAATAACCAAATTAGTTTTCAATAGACTCAAAAGGGGTTGTTTTGTTTTAAGAAAATTCGTTTCAAACGAACAAAGTATTTTGGACGGTATACCTAATAACGATCCATTAACTAAGATTATTCATTTGGGGAAAAATTACGGGAAAAAGATTCTTGGACTCACTTGGTGTCCCGCATAAGATAAATTATTGTTTAACGTCAAGAATATTACCCCCAGTTAAGCCGTTACAAAAAGGGTAATATTGTCAAATAGCTCCAAAATGTTTGATCCCTTAGGATTAATAATCAGCCCTTGTATTCGAGTAATAAAAATGCTATTGCAAAGTCTTTTGTTGGAAAAATTGGCATGGGATGATCAAGTTCCGAACCCTATCGCATCTCTTTGGACAAAATTTATGCATGAAGTTGAAGCGGAAATGATTTAGGATTGAGTTTGAGTGTCACGTTGTATACAAAAATCCGATATACATCGGAATGCACTCATGCTTTTATCTAAGATCCGTTGATGCCAATAATGATATTTATGTACACCTATTGCCATCAAAGGCAAAGGTTGTAACCTTTTTTTTTCGGGCCGAGATGGGAAACTCATGTTCGAATGGGTCCAGGACCCAAAAAGTGTTGGACTCATCCCCAAGGAGATGCCTACCAATCAAACCCACCTCAAATTCGCCGTTGCTCCAGCCTCGAAATCACTACCCTAGCATACTTCGAGACGGGCGGTGGTCCCTCGCACACTCTCCGCTCACATCGTCGTCTTCTCCCTAACTTCCACTCCCACCTCTCATGCCATATCGAGTCGTTCTCTCCCCCTGACCATGCTCTCTACTACGCCACTTACCTCCATCCATTCCTCCTCCCCCCTCAACATTATCTCCACCATATTCTCCCAATACACCGCCTCCCCTAGTTTCCTCTCCAACTTCTTCAGCACTTCCTCGTTCCTCCAGCATCTAAACACATGCCCCACATCATCCTCCACTCCACACCTCTCGCACACTCCAGTCTCTCTTCTTCCAATCTTGTGGAGGTACCCTACTCTCGACCCATGTCCAGTGAACACCTGTCAAGAAGTAGTTCACCTCCCCGAATTTTCGATCCATCCAATCTATCCTATCCCCAATCGCTCCTTTTAGAGCGCCCTCATACTCCTCCCACCTTCTCTCCATTTCCTCCTCCATCCACTCCTGTACTTCCTCTCTAGTCGCACCCCTCCAGCGTTTATTTCTGGCTCTAGTCATCACGTCCAATGGGTAGGTCCTTGCCAGCACCGCTGCTGCCAGTCCACCCAGTGTCCTGTACCCCTGCACTACCCTCAGCAGTATACCTCTCTGCACCCGTAGGAATGGTCTAACCCTCGCATTCACTCCCGCTCTTTCACCCCACACCTCCGTACCGTACTCTATACTCTGCTCTATCGTCCTACCAATGATCCTCCTCTTCCTCTCTCCCGGCCCCTTCACTTTACACATCAATCTCCCCAGCCATGCTGCCCTCACTTCCCCCTTCTCTGCCGCCTTCAACATGTGTGTTCGGAAGGATAACTGACTATCCAACCACACCCCTAGGTATTTCACACGCTCCTCCATACGAATTCTCCTTCCCTTCACCATCACCCCCACTTCCCTTGTCAGGTAGTCCTCCACCAGGTTAACCAAACCCCCCCCCCCCCCCCACTCTAAGCCTCAGCAAAGCGCGCAACACTTCCCGTTTGCTGACACTGTTGAACGCGTTCCTGACGTCGAAGAACACGAGTAGGGCCAATTTCTTGTTCCTCCAGCTGCCCTTCCTAGCCCTTTCCATCAAGCCCATCATCCTGCCCAGCGCCGAGATGCATGATTTTCCCTTCGCAAACCCGTGCTTTTTTTCCCTAAAACCCCCATTCCTACAAACTTCCTCCTCAATCCTATCCCCTTCATCTATTTACCCATTCCACACAGCAGACTGATGGGCCTGTAGTCCCCCACCCGCTTCCCCCCTCTTACCCGCCTTCTTGAGTAGTATCACCCTAGCTACCTTCCATCCTTCTGGAAAATCTTCCTCCCTTAGCAGCCTGTTGAAAAGCTCGCAGAAGCACTCCCCATTGTCATCCAACAAGCTCTTCATCATATCACCCCTCAGGCCAACTATCCCTGGGGCTTTCCTTACTTTAATGTCCTTCCCCCCTCCTGTACTACCCACTTCTCTACCGGCCTTATCCCCCTCATTTTCCCTACCCCCCTAGTATCCTGGACTTCTCGAATCCTGCCTCCAACTCCCCCTTCTCCCCCTGTGAACAATTTGCCTATAACCTCCTTCTCCCAATCTTCCTCTAGTACTTCGTTCCTATTTCCACCCATCCTCTTCACCGCTATCTCATATGCCTTTCCCCATGGATTGTTTTCCAGGTCCGTAACTCTTCCCACTTCCCTCTTTTTTCCCTCTCCACCCTACGCTCCAGTTCCTTCTTCTTCTCTTTGTACCCCCCTTTTCCCTCTATCCTTCCTCTTGCCCTCAGCATCCGTCTTCTTTCTTTCTTACACTCCCTCCACAGCTCCTCATTTCCTCATTCCACCAGTAATTAGCCCTCCGATCACGCATATTGCCCCCCTTTTCTCTCGTTTACAGCCCTGTATGACATTGTACAATTCATCTACATCATGTCCAAGTCCCCTTTCTATCTCCTCTCTTACTTTCTTCCTCATACTCTCTTCCTCGGCCTTCGTCCACCTCCATCCCCACTCTCCGATAAACCCTTTTCCGCCCTTCCTTATATCCGTCTCCACATACCTATATAAGCTCAAGCTTTCCTCGTCCTCCAGCACCTTCCAACTACTCACTTTTTCCCCCAGCCATTCATCACTTGCTGTTATATCAATGAATGACGAACCCCCGTCACCCCTCACGAAGGTGGGCAGTAGTCCATCATTCAGCACCGCCAGCCCGTTGGATGTCAACACTTCCTCCAGGATCTCCCCTCTCCTATCCGTTTTCTTCCCCCCCATGCAGTATTCTCAGCATTGAAGTCCCCTGTCACAATTCTCCTAATTATCCTCCTTTTCTCTTTTGACACCCTCAGATCGTCCTCCAGTCCTGTGATGCTCCTCTCATATTCTTCCAGGCTGACATTCGGGCTTATACATACACTGTATACCTCCATGTCTCCCATTCGCACTACTACCCATCCGTTTCGTTTTCCTCACTTCATCCGCCCTCAGTCCATCTCCCACCACTCTAATTCATGCCTCTCCTGTATCATCCATAATCCATCCCTGCTTTCCCACATATCTAGCATTTACCTCAGATCCACACACCACATTCACTTCCCTCCTAAAAATCACTTGATCCAATAAACAAAGGCAATATATTGTTTTTTGAGTTTAATTTGTAATGAACGTTTATGTCAATTATAAAATTTTATTTTTATCTATTTTTACAATTATACCGACATCCTTGTTTAAATAATTCCTTGAGAATGAATATGTTATATTCGAAAGCTTGGAATATATTTTAAAAAGAGTACTCTCTGGTATTTTATTGCCACATTCCCACATAAATCGTCTCCGTTACTGAGTTGGCATATATATATATATATATATATATATATATATATATATATATATAGCTTTATAAATGAGGATTTTGCAAATCTCTGCAAACAAAAGGACACCTTGCACACAAACAGTTTCTATGGCCTCATTGTCACTCACTTCTGTCGTACAAGGCCAAATAATGGTATTTTTTAAATGCAAATAGTTTTTCAATGAAACACCCTATATATTTTAATCCATCTGAAAGCTGAACTCTTCCCCTTTCTGAAAATGTATAGTTTGATGAAGTTTAGATGAAAAATGGATAGGTTATTTGATTTTTAATGATAGGCTGTTATGTAGGCATCTAGAGGCGTATGCTTTGACTTGACGATTCCAGAATTGTTTATATCGTTTTTTATCGAAGAGAGATGTTATAATCTTATTCCAGAGAGTCTGGAACAACTGCGAGGCAACATTGTCCGAACATTTCAAGAAATTACCCCGGAAATGATACGCAATTCTTTAGATCACTTTTTGTTCAGGATGCAAAAATGTACCTATACATCAAAATGGGCAAAACTTGGAACATCTTAAATATTTTTATTTAATTAGATAATTTATAATGTTAATTTTTATTAAAATTTGATTCACCTTTCAAGTTTGTTTAGTTGTTTTAGTTATTTATAATGTTAAGTCATGGTTCTTTACTTCTTTCAAAAACATTCAGTATATATTTTTTAACGTAGGTATTAGCAAAGTTTACAAATTCTTTGTAATCTTTGGCATTAGTTAGCAGGCAAACGTTGTAATTGTTTTTTATTTAAAACGTAGGAGTCAGACACCTTTATCTAATAAACAATCGTCATTAAAAATCAAATAACTTACTCATTTTTCATCTAAACTTCAACAAATTATACAGTTTCGGAAAGGAAATGAGTTCAGTTTTCAGATAGAATAAAAATATATAGGGTGTTTCATTAAAAAAAATTGACAATATTTGCATTTAAAAAATACCAATTTTTTTAAACTCCCTATATAAGATTTCACTAATTAAACATTTGTACTGAAAAAACTTTATATAAAAAGAAATAACTTTTTTAAATGAAACTAAGTGTTTCTGATTAATTCCACTATTTAATGAAAAAATTATGAAAACTCTAAGATATTGATAATTATTTCGATATTGACATATCATCGTCCGAATGACAGAAGTTACATTTTATGTGATGCCTACTTGTTGTTTAATATTTTGGCTAGACCAAATAGTAAGTGACCTATCTTGTGATTGACTCAATATATATGAATAGAAAAAAGAAGAAGATATGATTTTACAAATATTAAAGCTTAGGTATTATTAGCCCTATGGAGATATCCTGGATATTTTTTTCCCATTTAAGATCAGTATAACTGTGCAATGATATAGGAAACCAAGGAAAACCATATCTGCTGATCTTCACAATAATTGTTACTTAAGAAGACAATTTGATAGTGGAGAGATCCCTAGATTTATCTGTTCATTGAAAACTTCATATTGTGGGTATCTTAAGTGTCTTCTAATTCTTCAAGGAAATCTAGATCTTGTTTATTATCACAAATATGCATTACTTCTAGTACTGTGTTAGGTGTTGAAAGTTTGGTGTCAAGTAGATATTTTGCTTGATGTGATTTATCTGGCTGTTTTAATCTGTATGCTCGTGAGTGTTCTTTGTATTCCAGACTTTTTTATCGGGGCTATTTTTATTTTTACATTTAACAATTTTTTACTCACATTGTTTTCTGTTTTGAAAGAAATTGCTGTATTTGTTGGAGAAGATATTATCTTTGAAATATTATTAGAAATATTACCAGCATATGTGATGGTTTTGTAATTTTGTATTTCCCTAGTTTTTTCAGGAAATAATAATTGTAGTGCCACTTTTTCCTCGTTTTTATCAATTTATTTATTTATTATATGTAATGGATAACCGTTGGTGAATGTGGCTCTTTGTTTAATTATATTAATTTCTCTATCAAAATTATATCTGTTCATAGGAACTGAAAATGCTCTATGTATCATTGAATTATATGCTGCTAATTTATGTGACATGGGATGATTGTAATTATATGGTATAGTCACATCAGTATGTGTTGGTTTTCTGCAAATTGAAAAATCAAGTATATTATTGACTCTTTGAATTTCAATATCAGGAAAATTGATTGTGTTATTTTTGTAACATGTCTATCGACCTGTTTCGATTTTACAGAATAAATCCTTTTAATTAGCGCTCGTCGTCACTAGCCACTTCGAATTATAGTTCTGTGATCCCAAACTCTTCAACCCTGACCATAAGACAATTGACGTCTGCCAACGGACGCTTCCATTTTTTCCCAACGCCACGTGAAACACCCCTTTCCGTTATCGACCGCCTACGGAGAGAGATCATCTTTCGCTATCTTTTTATCTCTTAAGTACCTTTCTTATGAATTTTGCTGTGGTAAGCACAGCCCCGAGGATATAACCCCAAGGATATAACCCAAGGATATAACCCAAGAATATAACCCCAGGATACAGCCCTAGATCAAAATACCGCCCTAGAACAGAACACATCAGTTCAGATCAAGACCTGACTTCTTCTTCAGGAAACCACTCCATATAAGCTAAGTACCTATAAAAGTACAAATTCCAGTGTTCATTTCCTGTGGCAGAATAAATTTGTGTTAATTCTATTTTTATTTTTTCTAAATCCTCAACTATAAAAGTTGAGGGAGATATCGCCCGGGGTAATTTTTAGTAACTTTCATTATTAACTTTCATTTAAACTTTACAAGGCGTTTCTACCTTTTCCGCCTTAGTTTTTTGTACTTTATATCGTCAAAAAGGTAGTGGCGCCCTCAATTTTTACAACCCTTCTGTTATCCTTGTGCAGCATAAACTTGGGGTCGAATCACCCTTGAGAGGAGTCTCTAGCCGGAGCCCTTCGAGCTGGTGCCCTGTGAGGTTACAGCCATTTACCGTTACAAATTTTAGACTTACCCGTTTTAGCTATGGTCGACACAGGCAGTAACTCTACTGTTCTTGGAAATCAGAGTTTCTCTTTGTTGCATTCCTTACATTTACCTATACAATATGAATCTTTTTTAAATATTACCACCGCTGACGGTGTACCTCAATAATATATATATATATATATTTTTTTTTCGGGCCGAGATGGGAAACTCATGTTCGAATGGGTCCAGGACCCAAACAGTATTGGACTCATCCCCAAGGAGATGTCTACCAACCAAACCCACCTCAAACTCGCCGTTACCCCCGCCTCGGAATCACTACCCTAGCATACTTCGAGACAATCGGCGGTCACTCGCACACTCTCCGCTCACACCGTCATCTTCTCCCTCCTATCACTCCTGCCTCTCATGCTATATCGAGTCCTTCTCTCCCCCTTACCATGCTCTCTACTACTCCACTCACCTCCATCCATTCCTCCTCCCCCCTTAACATTATCTCCACCATGTTTTCCCAGTACACCGCCTCCCCTAGTTTCCTCTCCAACTTCTTCAGCACTTCTTCGTTCCTCCAGCATCTAAACACATGCCCCACATCATCCTCCACTTCACACCTCTCGCACACACCAGTCTCTCGTTTCCCAATCTTGTGGAGGTACCCTACTCTCAACCCATGTCCAGTGAGCACTTGTGTCAAGAAGTAGTTCACCTCCCCGAATTTCCGGTCCATCCAATCTCTCCTATTCCCAATCGCTCCTTTTAGCGCGCCCTCATACTCCTCCCACCCTCTCTCCATTTCCTCCTCCATCCATTCCCGTACCTCTTCTTTGGTCGCACCCCTCCAGCGTTGGCTCCTAGCTCTAGCCAACACGTCCAATGGGTAGGACCTTGCCAGCACCGCTGCTGCCAGTCCACCCACTGTCCTGTACCCCTGCACCACCCTCAGCAGTATCCCTCTCTGCACCCGCAGAAGTGGCCTAACCCTCGCATTCACCCCCGCTCTTTCACCCCACACCTCCGCACCGTACAGCATACTCTGCTCTACCGTCCTACCAATTACCCTCCTCCTCCACTCTCCCGGCCCTTTCACACTACACATCAATCTCCCCAGCCATGCTGCCCTCACTTTACCCTTCTCTGCCGCCTTTACCATATGGGTTTTGAAGGATAATTGGCTATCCAACCACACCCCTAGGTATTTCACAGACTTCTCCATGCGAATTCTCCTTCCCTTAACCATCACCCCCACTTCCCTTGCCCTGCTCCGTCCCTTCACTAGCAACCCCACCGTCTTCTCTTCCGCCACTTCCAGTCCGCACCGCTCTATCTTCTCCACAATCTTCCTGCACATTCTCTCCGCCTTTCTTTCTATCTCCGCCTCTCCCTTTGCCGTACATACCAGACACACATCATCCGCATACACCGTAAGCTCACATCCCTCTTCACATACTATCCCACAAACCTCATCAAACACACACTTCCAGAGCGTCGGTCCAAGAACCGAGCCCTGAGGCACTTCAGCCTCCATCTCATATCTCCTCCCTCTGGAGTCTACAATCACACGCTCCGTCAGGTAGTCCTCCACCAGGTTAACCAACCCCTGCTCCACTCCAAGCCTCAGCAACGCGCTCAACACTGCCCGTTTGCTGACACTGTTGAACGCGTTCCCGACGTCGAAGAACACGAGTAGGGCCAATTTATTTTTCCTCCAGCTGCCCTCCCTAGCTCTTTCCACCAAACCCATCACCTTGCTCAGTGCCGAGATGCAAGATTTCCCCTTCGTGAACCCATGCTGGTTTACCCTAAAACCCCCATTCCTACCAACTTCCTCCTCAATCCTATCCCTTATTATCCCCTCCATCAATTTACCCATACCACACAGCAGGCTGATAGGCCTATAGTCCCCCGCCCGCTTCCCCTCTCTACCCGCCTTCTTCATCAGTATCACCCTGGCTACTTCCATCCTTCCTGGAACTCCTCCTCCCTCAGCACCCTGTTGAATAGTTCCCAGAAGTACTCCCTATTGTCATCCAACAGCCTCTTCACCATATCACCCCTCAGGCCATCTATCCCTGGGGCTTTTCTCACATTAATATTTCTCCCCCAATCTTCTACCTCCCACTTCTCTACCGGCCTTATCCCCCTCATTTTCACTATCCCCCTTTTATCTTGGATTTCCTGAATTCTGCCACCCACTCCTCCTTCTCCCCCTTTGAACAATTTCTCTATAATCTCATTCTCCCAATCCTCCTCTAGAACCTCGTTCCTATTTCCACCCATCCTCTTCACCGCTATCTCATACGCCTTTCCCCATGGATTGTTTTCCAATTCCCCCAGTAACTCTTCCCACTTCCCTCTTTTTTCCCTCTCCACTCTACGCTCCAGTTCCAGTTCTTCTTCTCTTTGTATCTTCCTCTTCCCTCTATCCTTCCTCTTCCTCTCAGCATCCGTCTCCGTTCTTTCTTACACTCCCTCCACAGCCCCTCTATTTCCTCATTCCACCAGTAATTGGCCCTCCGCTCACGCCTATTGCCCCTCTTTCCCTCTCTTTTGCAGCCCTGTATCACATTGAACAATGCATCTGCATCATGTCCAAGTCCCCTTCCTATCTCTTCTCTTACTTTCTTCCTCATACTCTCTGCCTCGGCTTTCGTCCACTTCCATTCCCACTCTTCCACTAAATCCTTTCTCTCTTTCCCTATATCCGTCTCCACATACCTATGTAAGCTCAAGCTTTCCTCATTCTCCAGCACCCCCCAACTAAACACTCTTTCCCACAGCCATCATCACATGTTGTTATATCAATGAATGATGAACCCCCGTCACCCCTCACGAAGGTGGGCAGTAGTCCATCATTCAGCACCACCAACCCGTTGGATGTTAACACTTCCTCAAGGATCTTCCCTCTCCTATCCGTTTTCTCCCCCCCCCCCCATATAGTATTCTTCGCATTGAAGTCCCCTGCCACCATTCTCCTTATGATCCTCCTTTTTCCTTTTGACACCCTCAGATCGTCCTCTAATCCTGTCATGCTCCTCTCATATTCTTCCAGACTGACATTTCGGCTTATATACACACTGTACACCACCATGTCTCCCACTCGCACTACCACCCATCCATTTCCCTTCCTCACTTCATCCGCCCTCAATCCATCCCCCACCACTCTTATTCCTGCTTCTCCTGTATCGTCCATAATCCATCCCTGCTTCCCCACATATCTAGCATTCACCTCGGATCCACACACTACATCCACTTCCCTCCTAAAAATCACTTCATCCAATATATCATGCGCTATCCTGCATTTCCCTAAATTTATCTGTAACACTCTCCATACATCCCCTACATTCCTCCTTCCCGCGCAATGCTGTCCCCTTCCTCCTATTTGACCAGACTCGTCCCCCCTGAGGGGTCCAGAGGGTCCCTCCCATTTTTTCCTTCACCTTTTCCATCGTCTCCTTCTACTTCTTCCCTTCCCCTACTACATTCTATCTCCCCTGGCTTGTGTCCCCTTTCCCCACATACCCTACAAAGGAAAGCCTGCCGACAGTCTCTCGCCATGTGATCCTTGCTCTTACAAAGCCAACACTTACTCCTCTCCTTGACTACCTTCACCTTACACCCTGCTACTTTATGGCCCTTTATCCCACATCCAAAGCATCTGTCATCCTCTCTACCCTCTATAATATTTACCCTGTTCCACCCCAATCTAATCTCCTTTTTTTTCAACAAGGCTACCGCTTTTTCCCATTCCGCTCTCACCACCGCCATTTTCATCCCGTTCTTCTCTCTTACCACTTTAATCACCGTTGTCCCTTTCCCAATCAAATTCTCTATTTTCCCCCTCACCTTTTCATCTTCCATCCACGGTTCTATCCCTACCATTTTAATGGTTTTTGTTCCCCTCCCCGCTTCGACCACCCTAGCTCCTGTTACCCTTCCTACCTCCCCCAGAATTTCCCTCACCTCAACCCCCTTCTTTGCCTCTATTACCACCTCCCTATTTTTTGAGACTCTGAGTCTATCCACCCACTCCCCTGTCATCTCCCTCAACCCCTTCTTAATCCTCTCGATCCCCTCCTGATCGACTTCCCCGATATCCTTCAGGATTATCGCCCCATTTCTACCCTCCTTTTCCTTCTCCCCATCTGTAAAGATTGTTACCTCCGCCACCTCTCACCCACGCCACCATCTTCTTCAGCACCTCCACCTTCACCTGCTCAAGTCTCAACAATATATGGGCTATATTTCCGCACCAATGACAGTGAATGACATTACCAAGACAATCAAAATCTTGATAATACCGTCAATAACTCATAACCTTATCTTAGGAATGGACTTTTTGAGCTTATTCAAAATAGACATGAGTTTTCATGATTTGTCATACTCCTTCCACTTGTGTTATTAACACAATACAATCTGCTTCTACTCTCTCTATTGAAGAAAAAAACAAACTTGAGCAAACTGTAAGCTTATTCTCTTCTCTTGCCCCTCCTGACCGAATTGGTCGAACCAATTTTGTCGAACACGATATCGACACTGGTGATGCAGAACTGATTGCACAACGCCAATATCCTCTATCCCCAGTCATGCAAGGACTTTTAGTTAAAGAAGTCGACGAGATGCTACGATTAAATGTCATACAACCTTCGAACTCCCCTTGGTGTTCACCCCTTTGGGTAGTCCCAAAAAAGTCTGGAGAATGCCGCGTCTGCTTCGATGGCCGAAAGCTAAATAAAGTAACCACTCCTGATTCCTATCCCATGGCTCAAGTAGACGTCATCCTTAGCAAACTCCGAGACGCTAAATTTCTTACCTCCATTGATTTAAAAAAAGCCTTTCTGCAAATACCCCTTACTGAATCTTCTCATCCCAAAACTGCTTTCGCTGTCTATGGCTTAGGTTTATTTGAATTCACGACCACTCCTTATGGTCTAATTAACGCCCCCAAAACTATGGCACGTCTAATGGACATGGTTATAGACCCTTCTTTAAGGCCCTACTGTTTTTGTTATTTGGATGACATCATTATTGCTACCCCTACCTTCGAACTTCATTTAGAAATACTTAATAAGTTATATCTTCGTCTTAAAGAGGCAAACCGTACCGTAAATTTTCAAAAATGTGAATTCTGTCGAGATTCCCTTAAATTTCTTGGTTTTGTAGTCGACAAAGCTGGTCTTCGAACAGATGAAGACAAAGTTTCCGCTATCCTTAACTACCCTGCTCCCAAAAACACTACCGAAGTCAAAAGACTTATTGGCTTAATTGGCTGGTATCGCCGATTTATCAAAGATTTCTCTACCGTTTGCTCCCCAATAACTGACCTTCTTCATGGCTGACGCTAGTGACACAAGACTTGGTACAATCTTATATCAACGATGTGATGGTATCGAACACCCTATCGCATATGCAAGCCGTACATTGAACAAAACCGAAAGAAAGTACAGTACCACTGAAAAAGAACTTTTAGGTGTAATTTTTGGTGTAGAAAAATTTAGAGGTTATGCGGAAGGAGCTCACTTCACACTCGAAACTGACCATTCATCCTTACAGTATCTATCAAAACTTTCTAACCCCTCTGGGCGTTTAGCTCGTCTTTCACTCAGACTATCGCAGTTTGATTTTGAAATCAAACATAGAAAAGGAACCACTATGGTTGTCAGTGATGCACTTTCCCGCTCATTTACAGATATTTCAGTGATTGATGTCACTACCTTCAAGCCAGATATTTGGTATACCGCTATGATTGCTAAAGTCGATAATAATCCCGAGTCATTCCCCACTTTTAAAGTAGAAAATAATGTCCTCTACAAACATGTCTTCTCCCCAAACCCCATATCTAGTAATTTATCCTATTGGAAAATTGTAGTAACTACCCCAAACAGGATTGATGTCCTAAAGACTTTTCATGACGATCAAACTAGCGCACATCTCGGCATTTCCAAAACAATCGCTCGAATTTCTGAAATCTACTATTGGCCAAAACTTAGAAGCACTGTATCTCGTTATATCAATAAATGTCCCGTTTGCTCTTCCTGCAAAACCCAAAATTTACCTAAAGCTGGTATAATGGGCCAGTATAAAGACATTAATTTCCCTTGGCAATGGATCTCAGCTGATTTAATAGTTCCATACCCCAGATCCAAAAACGGCAAAAGATTTGTTCTCGTTATAACAGACTGGTTTACTAAATTTTGTCTCGTCCACCCCATGCAGAATGCCATAGCTGCTGGTATTGGTAAATTTATCGAAAATCAAGTTTTTCTTATTTTTGGAGTCCCACAAATATTTTCCGTCGACAATGGCACAGTCTTTACCTCTTCCCTCTTCAAAAAATTGATGGATCAATATAAAGTACAAAAAATTTTCTACAATGCACGCTATCACCCACAAGCTAACCATACAGAACGGACAAACAAAACTATAGTTACTGCCTTACGTTGTTATATTCATGACAATTCCTCTCACAAAAATTGTGATGCATTTTTGCATAAAGTTGCGCAAGCAATAAGAACCGCAAAACATTACGTTACAGGTTACTCTCCCGCTTTCTTGAATTTTGCTAGAAACGTACCGTTAAGTGTAGATTTTTATGGTGCAATTTCCGAAAATACTAACAATTTAATCAATAATGCAGACAAATTACAACTCATTGACGACCTACAAACCCTCCCGAAACTTTTTATTGATGTACGCAAAAAACTCAAGCAAGCCCATGGCAGAAATACGAAGTATTATAATTTACGAAAAAGAGATGAAGAATATCATGTCGGTGACCGCCTATGGAAAAAGAATTATGTACTTTCATCCAAAAATGATAACTTTGCAGCAAAATTTGCCCCTAAATTTATTCCATGTATTGTCCATAAAGTAATTTCTAGACTTGTTTATAATCTCAGAGACCTTTTAGGTAATGATCTTGGAAATTGGCATGTTTCAGATCTTACAAACCAATTTATTGACGTTGACGAAAACCTTCCAGATGACTTAGACAATGAACAAGACAATAATATTGACACAGTCAATTTAGTATAACCCTATTGCCCACTAATTCCTTTTCCTATCCCGCATTTCATTCATTCTGTTCGAAATGGATTTTATGTCATTAAAATTTTTGGCTCCTGTTGTCAAGTAGGCAGTTGTCTTAAGGCATTCTTGGTTAAATCAGATGTTTTGAGATTAGAAACACTTAGTTTCATTTAAAAAAGTAATATGAGTAGATTCCACAAAGTAAGGGTTCAAACAGTAAATTCAATAAAAAGAAATTGTTCATCGAAAACCGCACCTCCCTATCGTTTCTGAGTTCCGAGATTTTTGCAGTTAAAATTCATAACACACAATCTGTCTCACTCAAATTTCCAAAATTGAACCATATACGGAGTTGTATACTCTCCCATTTTTTGGTCACTGAATAGATCACGTACAAGAAAGTGCGTGCTTATATATTATTTCCAATACAGTTCTCTTATTTGTTTTATGTAAGTATTCCAATTTCTGATGTTCCAGAAACTATTTCCAAATGCTATAAAAACAGCTTAAAAAATCTATTCTCCCCCCCAAAAAAACAGGAATTATGTTACTATTACTGTTTCCTGAAGATCATGATCCTTTCTGTAGTGGCTAACATCATAGTTTCGGTAAATCTAACGATTAAACATCAGCGATGTTAATACAAATTACTTATACCGCAAACTGGATTGAAAATAATTGACACAAATACAAATAAGGCACCATATAAATCATTAAAATTAAACTTCTTAATAGGTAACTTGTCAGTCATTATCAAAGAATATTTAGACATGTTGAAAGAAATATTACATAAATGCAAACGTAATTGCCCGTACGTCTAGTAAAACTACTTTTTATTCACCTAAATATCTTAGCGTCGAGGAATATAAATTAATAAAAAGGAATTGATGATTCTTGAAAGCCCGATAAATGCATCTGATGTAATTCACTTTGAAACGTTCCAAAGATAACAATTAGTGAACTTCAACATGTTGTTTTAATATTTATTTCATTCTTCATCAGCTTTATTATGGTCTTTTAACAAGTATATCATTTCAATAAAAGCGATTTCCTTTGCGAAGCTAACAAGTACCTGAGAGAACCCATATTGCAAAGGTATCCTCCAAATCAAAAATATTGTGAATTGGTTATAATTATGAGACCAACAATAACTATCTTATTTTCTGTACCCGTGATAGTCCAGTAGTCGTAGATTATTTAGAGGAAAAAATTGCGACCATCAAAATTTTTTTTTTATTACATTCAGACATGAATAAATATGCTAATCCTAAAAAATAACCCAGAAATTCCCAGTGCTTTAATTGTTTAAGCAATTGAAAGTTACTTTTTATGGTTTTTTGTGAATATCTCAGGAACGACTGTTGCGATTTTGATTTTTTTTATCCTGTTCCTTATTGAATTCTCTACAAAAACTTTCCGGTCTACGCAGTAGTTTGAAATCTGCAGATGTTTAACCCTAATTACCTAATATATACACCCGAGAGCTTAAATTATCCATCTATACTTAAGTACATTCTTTCCTCCATGCGTTTAGTGGTTGTGATACCACAACAGCATTTTTTCGAATGGGAAAAACGAAGTTCATCAAATTATTGAACGCTGAACAAGACCTGCAAATAATCCTCGGACCCTTTTTATGCTCTGATTCCCATCCTGATCATTTGGATTGTTCTGCACAAAAATTCATAATCTCTCTATATGGAGCCAATAAGAAGCAGTTAATATATTTAGATGAATTCAGATTTCAATGTTTCTCAAAATCGACGACGAAAAAGTCCTTCAATCTCGCATCATTGCCTCCAACTCGTGAAGCAGCTCGCCAACATGCCTACAGAGTTTATTATCAAGTCCAGAATTGGCTAGGTAATCATTTGGAACCAACTGATTGGTGGTGGAGACGAACGATCAATGGCTTACTACCTATTGCCACTACTGAAGCACCTATACCGATGGAATTGTTAAAAACAATTTGTTGCAAATGTTCGAAAGGGTGTACGGGGAATTTTTTGTCGGTGGGACTGGAAGTTTCCGATGACGAAAACGAAGCTGACTTGCTTGCCGAATCAGAGGACTGTCACTCACCGGTTGAAAAAAAAAAACGACTATGGATAGTTACATGGGAGATGATTGAGGCTTTTGTATATTTCGAAATAAATAACTGGTTACGAAAAATTAATTGTTTTTCGAAGCACCATCTTACTTTATACTACCCTACTCGTACATATACCACCCTACTTGGTCGCGTTGTGTGGTTGTAATGTCCAAGGTATCGCCCGAACGAGGAAAAGTGTAAGTACATTTTTTGTAGATAATTTAATAAGGAACAAGATAAAAAAAAATCAAAATCGCAACAATCGTTCCTGAGATATTCACAAAAAACCATAAAGAGTAACTTTCAATTGTTTAAACAATTAAAGCACTGGGAATTTCTGGGTTATTTCTTAGAATTAGTATATTTACTCATGTCCGAAGCCAATAAAACAAAAAGTTGGATGGTTCTAATTTTTTCCACAATTCGATCATTTTTATCCTCTGACGCCAGGACTATGATAACGAATGGATGCTTTAAAACTGATTCTCGGGATTACTATTGTAATGATTTTTATTTAAACAGTTTTTACTTGTGGGATAAAATTATACACGCTACTCTGGCTAATTACTATTTATTTATTTAAGGAAACACACACTGTATTAAACTTAATTTATATACACACTATACTTAATGTCTACTAATTTATTTACACTCGGTATAATAGTTCTGATTTATTTTTACCACTTGAATATTATACTATTTATATTCACTATTTAATTCACTGTCCGATTACTAAGAACTTCTGTAAACTGTCTGTGAACTAACTCTTTACTGTCCGTTTCACTAATTGTTCCGAACTAACCGTCAACTCGCTCAAAAACCCGCGTACATATAGTCCAGAATGTTCTCGAATCCCGGCGCAGCCACCAGAATTTACAGTCGAGGGACAGGGCCGGCTTTGAGTTGGTGACCTCGAAACATTGCCCCCTCCTTAATAGGAAGTTCCTCCTGGGCACTGACTTCCTTGTACACTAATAACGGGGGTATAGCTGCAGATTAATATGTGGACGCCGGTATCTTCGAAGATCACTTCCATCATATTCCTGATGACTCGCCATTCCAACCGGTTGCTCTCTATCTTAGGCAAAGCTAGTTTCTTCACGATGGATTCCAGCACATGGTCTCGAAGGCTACGTAGCGCTTCCCACACATTCCGGTAGGTGTATCGATCTTGGAATTTGTTCTTTGTTACCAGGTAGAAGATGTACCGTGAATTGTGTTTGAGTCTCAGTGTCTTGCCAGGGGTTGGAATCTGTTCTTCAAGTTTTTCTAGTTGCCCAAACTTGTTTCGGGAGACGGTTGCCAAACCTCGTGCGTTTTTGATACTGGCGGGGATGTTGTGTGCCAGTGAATAATGTTGCGGGAGCGTGAACAAATCTTGTCGTTGCTCTGTAGTGACTCCAAATCTGGCTTTACCGGTACCTCCATATGCGCCCATAAATTCTTCGAAGGCAGGGTCAGAATCTTCCTGGGCATGGTTCACTCCTTCCTGTATGTCATGGCCTCCTTCGAATGGAGCTAGTCGGTTTTTTCATTCTGTCACTGGCAACTTGAAGATTCGTTCGGACCAATTCGTGCACATCGTCCATCCTTTTTCTCAACTGGATTACGTAATCTTCTCTAGCTAGATCTTCTCCAGATCACCATCAAATTCCAGGTCACAAAGAAGCCTCATGTCGAGTCCAAATAGGATTTTCGCAGGTGTTTGACCTGAGGACTCATTGACGGCGGATCGATAAGCCAATGCAAACAGGGAAAGATATTGGTCCCAATCTCTCTGGTTGCTGGAGACTACTTTGGACGGGTATTTTCCAATAGTCCTGTTCATTCTCTCGACCATTCCGTCTGACTGTGGATGCAACGCCGTTGTCCTGGTCTTCTTCATTCCCAGCTTGTCACAAATTTCCTGGAATACATGGCTTTCGAAATTCCTTCACTGATCGCTATGAACTCCCAAGTGCACTCCATATCGGCAGATAAATTCCTTCACCAATACGTCCGCGACAGTTGTGGCTTCTTGATTCGGGATCGCGTCAACTTCTACCCACTTTGTGAAATAATCCATCACAACCAGGATGTATTTACCACCATTTTCTGTCGTCGGAAATGGTCCAGCGATGTCTAAAACAATCCTTTCGAATGGGCTTCCGACATTATATTGTTTCGTGGGTGCTTTTCTCTTTCGATGTGGCACGAGTCGTACACTTCTTACACCAGTCCTTCACATCGTCGGAGCTGTTCGTCCAATAAAACCTTTCACGGACTCTCTGAAGGGTTTTATTCACTCCCAGATGACCTCCTGTTGGACTGTCGTGTAACTTCCTCAATACCTCGGCTTCTCTTCTTGCCAGGTAGGTCGCCGATTTTCTTGCTTCCATTGCCGGATTATCTTCAGGTGAGGATCATTCTCCTGATCTTCTCTGATCCTGGTGGGTGACCATTCTCCGTTGACAACTATGGTTCTTGAAACTAAAGCTTCCTCAGATTCTGCCTTGTTCCAGTGGATACAGTCTGCTGGGCACGGCCGTCTAGACGGAGAGTCGGCATTTCGGTGGCTCACACCAGCCCGATGTTCGATGTTGAAATCGTACTCTTGAAGTCGTCCAATCCATCTGGCGATCTGGCCCTCGGGATTCTTGAACTGCATCAACCACTTGAGTGCTGCATGATCAGTCCTTATCAAGAATTTCCTTTTATAGAGATACTGGTAAAAGTGTTCCACAGACTTCTCTACCGCCAAAAGTTCTCTTCTCGTGACGCAGTAGTTTCGTTCTGTTTTGGAGAGGACTCCACTGAAATATCCCAGCACTCTTTTCTGTCCTCCTTTGATCTGTGAGAGCACTCGTCCGATCCCTACGTTGCTTGCATCAGTGTCAAGAATGAAGTCTTCCTCTAATAACGGATATCCTAGTATCGGCGCCGTGGTTAATCGTCTCTTTAGGGTTCCAAAAGCAGTTTGACATTCTTCATCCCAATGAAAAGTTCTGTTTTTTTTCTGTGAGTCGAGTTAGTGGCTTGGCAATATCTCCAAACTTCCTTATGAACATTCAATAGTATGTTCAAAGTCCAAGAAAGCTCCTAACTTGATGTTTGTCGATAGGTTTTGGCCATTGCTTGATGGAAGCAATTTTCTCTGGGTCCACCGCCACTCCTTCATTGCCCACAATATGATCCAGATAGTTGACTCGGTTTTGGAATAACTGACATTTTTTCGGGTTTAACATAAGCTAGGCAGCTTTAAGTCGTTTGAATACGTCTTCCAAATTCTTCAGGTGTTCCTCAAATGTCTTCCCCAATACTACGATGTCGTCCAAACAGACCAGGCATGTTTTCCAAGATAACCCTCTTAAGACATTTCCCATGAGTTTTTCAAATGTCGTGATCGCATTACAGAGCCCGAATGGCATGACGTTGAACTGCCATAATCCGGATCCGGTGGTAAAAGCAGTTTTCTCTTTGTCTTCTGGGTCCATTTCCACTTGCCAATAACCGGATTTCAGGTCCAAGGTGGAAAACAGTTTGCTGTCGGCTAAAGTGTCTAGCGTATCGTCGATTCGCGACAGAGGATAGCTGTCTTTCTTCGTCACGTTATTTAGCTGACGATAGTCTACGCAGGATCTGGTAGTTCTATCCTTTTTTTTGACGAGCACTACTGGAGATACCCACGGGCTAGTGGATGGTTCTATCACTTTCTCTTCCTTCATCTCTCGAATAATTGTTTCAGCTTCCTCTCTCTTCGCTCGTGATAGTCTTCGAGCTGATTGTTTAATTGGCTTGGCATCACCAGTATCGATTTTGTGTTTGACGGCTGATGTCCTGCCAGTCTTTCCTCCTTTTGATACATAAAGGTCTCGATACTGCAAGAGAAATTCTCTCATTTTCCTTTTCACAGCTCGATTCAAGGATTGGCCGGCTATTGACAACATCTGTTCGAATCTGTCATTAGAATTGTCATTTGTTGTTTTTTGTCGAACTATGGATGTCACTGGTACGCAGGATCCAATTCATGTTTCCTTCTTGATGGTATTTGGGTAATCGTTCACGTTTATGACACGTACTGGGATCTCCTCCGCTAACGTAACCAATCATTTTCCAATCAGTACTCCTCTACCAACCTCTTCGTCGTGGTTCCATGGCTCCATCATAACCGGTGTACCTTCCTCCATGATTTCCTGTAGCCGCGCTACTTTCATGGTTTCGCTCACATATACACTGTCGTTACGGCATCTGAGAGAAGCTATCAGTATGAGAGGGTCTTTGGAACGATACTGGGTCGGTGCTGCCCTCTCATGGCCGACCAGTTCTAGTTTTACTGGTTCTGGGATTCTTGGTTTGCTGGAGTCCTAGGGCGCTTACACGAACTGCTTACTTGCCCTAGATCGCCACAATTCCAGCATCTAATCTTCTTCGGCCTTTTGTCTGCCATACTTTCTATCAAGTTGACGATCTGGTAAAGTCTATCTTCGTCACCTTCTTCTTGAATAGTCCTGACTTTGTTGTACCCCGAAGCATTCGTGGCTGCTTCATATTCAAGAGCAGCTGTTAATGCATCGGCCAATGTTTTGGGATGTCCCAAACGAAGCGTCCTCTGCATATCAGGGTCACGCAAGCCATCAATGAAGGCCTGGATGCCCAGACATGCCATCATGTTCTCCGGTGCTGATGGATAAGCAAACCGAACTAGTCGGGCGATATTCACTTCAGACTCTTGAAGAGTTTCGTCTCGTTTCTGCCTTCGGTTCTTCATCTGAGATTGGTACAAGTGTTCTAGATGCTCGTGACCATATCGCATGTCCAACCTCTTCTTCAGCTGCTCGAAGTCATCCGTTCCTTCAAGGTGTATCGTCTGAAGCACATCTAAGACATCTCCCCGAAGCGCGATAGTTAAGTTCACTGCCTTCTCCTTATCGGACCAATTATTCGCTCTAGCGGCTGCTTCAAACTGTTTAACATAATTGGTCCACAAGATCTTTCCATCGAACGTTGGGACCTTGACTTGGGTAAAACTGCCAATATCTTCTGTCTTGGGGTGTGCTTCTGGCTTGCATGGTTTTATCTGTTTGATCTTTTTTTCTTCTGTTGCCGTACCTTGTGTTCTTGAATCTGCCATTTTTCTCTCTAGCTCCTGGATTTTCTCGTCCATTGTTGTTATCGTAGTCTCCATTTGCTCGTCCATCGTTATGATCTTATTCTCAATATCTGATTTTCGGGACGAAATTTTATTTCCGACTTCGGCGGCAATGTCAATTTTCATTGGTAGAAATGGTAGAAATCTCGTCCTTCATAACGGAAATGTCAGCAGAAATCTTCTCGTCCATAGCGAAAATGTTAGCAGAAATATCGTTCTCCATTGTAGAAATCTCGTCCTTAATATTAGGAAAATATCGTTCTTCATAGTAGAAATCTCGTCCTTCATAACGGAAATTGAAGAGATTAAGGTAGAAGCCCCGTCGTTGAATAAAAATGTTTCCGGATCCAAGCCGTCAAATTCCAGTGCTATTTTCAATCTTTCGACTAACTCACTCTTTTTTCCGGACGTTTCCAGCTCGCTATTTTCCAATTCTGCATTTATAGTTCAGTCACTTTCAGGTCACTTAGTCTCTTAGCCATTTTTACGTAATTATTTATTTATATTACCCCACACCTGACACCAATGTAATGTTTTTCTTATTTATTTAAACAGTTTTTACTTCTGGGATAAAATTATACAAGCTACTATGGCTAATTACTATTTATTTATTCAAAGAAACTCACACAGTGACACTGTAATTGAACTTAATTTATATAC